>SNQJ01S0016162.1:226464-240107 GCA_010110895.2 Picea sitchensis
TAGAAAGCATCATCAAAAGAATTTATCCTCCCTTGAATTTCGACCTTCTTTACTTCACCTTCCCTATGAAATTTGGCTTAGATATAATTTGGTTACCCCAGTCACCTGTAGATATTCAATATACTCAAGTGTGTTTAAAATGAGAGAGTCTTGCCTCTTATTTATACTCTCTAAGTAGCTTCCTTAGAAGCATCTTCTAGGCCACTTTGTCCACATAGTCACCTATGTCCAACTTTGCCCAAATTGCCACTTCTGCATGTATCCAATAGCCACTTGACCACTTAACCCATTTTCCTCGTTTTAGGGTTAACCTTCTTATAACCACTTTCCATAATTAGAAATTTCTCCATTTACTTTATTATTTATATAATCCTCCTTGACTTTGTCACTTCACTTTATTATTTAAATAATCCTCTTTGATTTTGTCACTTCACTTTATTATTTAAATAATCCTCTTTGACTTTGTCACTTCACTTTATTATTTAAATAATCATTTTTTACTTTGTCACTTCACTTTATTATTTAAATAATTTCTTCTTTGCAATAACTTTGACTTCTTTGACCTTTTGGGGTTTCAAGCCAATCATATAAGGGTCCTTCAACTTCATAAGGCCATAACTCTCAAACTGTGAGGAGTTATGTGATGTTCCACATACCATTGGAAATGGCATGACATGTACTATCCATCTAGAATAGCCTTACCTACAAATATATCAAAACTCATACCATTATACATCAAACAAACTTGGGTCCATTACACAAACCTTTGTGCTACCGGACTTTTCTTCAAGGGTTGACATCAATGACAACCAACCCAATTAATCAACAAGATCAATATTTTTATTTCCATCACATCCTGCACTCATTACTGCAAGACCAAAATTTGAAAATTGCATCCATAGTCAGTGGTTAAATATCTATGATTACAATATATTCTACTCAAGAAATGTTTCACTTTGGACCAAGTGTTTTGAAGCACATAAACCAAGATGGAAAAATAAGTCTATATAGAAATTACTCAAAGTATAATTCATGACAAGCATAAATAAATGAATACAAACAATTGCACTTGTCATGGAATTAAAACTGAAGTCGTATATCAAAATATTTTGACAAAAAATAATTGATGCTTAAAATAGTCAATAAAGCATCACTAAGAGAACTAACAACACAACAATGCATACCCATCTCACCCAATCTCCCATTGAATACAATTCACATGCCTTACATTTACTAAGCTTCTTGTCAATTACATTATAGGAAACTATCTTAATTCTTTACAAGAATATTCCCAAATTAACTGATAAATGTTACATAAGAAACATTCCATTTCCATGCAGATTTAATGGTATTGCTATTCTTAACACTATAGTCAGGGTAAGTGGGAAATTGGAATATATATTTTAACAAAAATCTCACCCTCACCTTGGCGTTGAAGCTTGCATCAAGAAGAATATTTGATGATTTGAAATCTTGATGGATCACTACAGGGTTGCAGTGCTCATGCAAATGTTCTAGACCCTGTAAAATAATAGAAAACAAAACAAATCCATGGTAAGCTTGAGCTCCCACGTTAATAGAGGACCAAGTGAATAAATGATTTCCATTGGTAAATTCTAGCAATAGGGAATCAAACTTACTGTGCTAGAATTAAATTTGTTGAATCAAGGTATATTTAGGAGCAAAAACCATGTAAGTACAGATCCATGAGATGGCACTGATAAGCGCAATTTCTTAACAAAGCATAGTTGTGAAAGGATGCTTACTGATGACCTACTAATTTATCCATGATGAATGGTAGTTTCAATTTTTTTTTAACAAATAAAAGGCCTAGGATTCAAAAGATAGGCAATATTGAACTTGCCCAATGGTTGGAGAAGCCTATCATGTAATTGGTCTTCCAAAGAGCCATTTTGCATCAGAGCATATATTAAGAACTGTGTATTTTCATGAGTATAGAACCCAAGCAAACAAACAAGGTTTGGATGTCATATTTTTCTCATCAACTCCACTTCATTTTGCAACCAATGACCATACTAAGAGATGAAATCAACACATATTCTTCTAAAATTATAGGGAGAATAAAAAATCACAATGCAATATGTTAAATGCAGTGCAACACCAAATCCACAAGAGAAAATGATACTCAAAAGAGAAACTTTAGGGCATCCTCCGCAAAAATTCCTTCACTCATATCTTCTAAAGTTCGAAGAAGCAATAAGCTTCCAAAATAATGTTTGTAACGTTTTTAATATACACACAAAATTCATGCTTAGCTTGTTTGCTACCCTTGTCTAGCTTCTTCATATCAACAAAGGAATCATCGTCAAACATGGCCTTGTATACACACCCAAATAAGTCCTCTCCAATAATTTTATTACTGGTGAAGTTATTTGTAGCTGCTTGCAGCTTAGAATATTCAATTGCATTTGCACATCCCTTCTTCTTAGAAACATGGGAGTTCAAACGATTCACGAGAGGTATGAGTGGAATACCCCTATAGGCATCTGTGAAAACACAAATTACAGAAAACTTAGTGAGTTGCCCCTAGATCAAAATAAACACAATGTAACTAATCTAACTCATTTAAACAGAATTCATTCGTACCCCATGGCTTTCTATAATTTGTTAGAATCATTGTCTATCTACATTCGAGAACCTGTGTTTGAAAACACAACCCATTTGCAATTATCAAACGAACAAAGTGTAATGTATTTTCATAACTTGTGGAAAAATGCAAACAAGCAATTCAAATTGAGAGATTTCAATTTCTGAAGAAGTCTTACACTGGTTCTATTTTGGGATATAAATACACTCTTCAAATTTTTAATGAAAAAGATGCCTTTGAAGCCCTTACCGATTAAATTTTGTGTTACTAGCAAAGAAAGCAAAACAGCTCGGTAGAGTCGAAACGAACTTTGCTTCGTAAAATTTGGTTTGTTTTCCTCGTTGCGACTCAATGGCTCGAGCGCAGAGGAGGTGTGGTGAGTGGGACTTAATGGGGCTAGAATTGGAAGAGTCTATGGTCTTCCACGACAGGGTAACGTTAGGATGGCAGTGTTCCCACCTTAGCAAGTGGTTGTGAAGTTCTTGGCATGCTTTGTCCGATGTGTGAGCAGAATTGATGGCAACTTGTACACTTTGCCACATAATTAATATTCTTATATTAATTTTTAAACCCAACACCACCGAAAATAAAATAAGATGTAAAATTGGCAAATCAAGGTCACATCATATTTCTAACCAATCAAAAAATAGATAGATCGTTTTTAATATAATTAAAAATAATTATTTTTCAAATTATAATGTTTAACTTTATGAGTAAATTCTTCACTAGGATAAATAATATAGATTCAAAGCAGTTTGACTAAGAAACCATTACAATATACCATGCCCTCTAAAAAACCATTATTTTTCAAATTATAATGTTTAACTTTATGAATAAATTCATTAGTGGGATAACTAATATAAATTCAAAGCACTTTGACTAAAAATGATTACAATATACCATGCCTTGGGTATATATAATAATAATTTCATTTTAATTCACTTGAATTGTGAATATATCTAATCTTAAGATATTTAAATTTTTTAAAATATTTATTAATACAATAAATAAAAATTCACCCAGAAAAATCAGTTTCACTGTTATTCATTATTGAATCTAGAGAAACTTTCTATTATATTGGGGCCTATATAGAAGTATAGATTACATCACATAACATCGTTGATATTGTTCTTATACTATCTTATATATCTTATCATTTCTTCACTCCATACAGAAATTTGTAAGTTACGGTTGTGTACATTTAAAAAAAAAACATATCAAAATTGAACTTTCCTGTCCAAAAAGGCATATACAAAAGGATGAAGTACTTTAGAAAATATAGGAACGCTCTTCACTGATCACAAATCCCATATGGGATTCCTCAAAATACAACCAGCCAATAGGGGAAACCATAGATTTTTTGGAGAGAGAGTCTGCCTCAGAATTGTATTGCCTGTGAACATGCATGCATTTTATTCCAGTGAAATGTCTTTTGAGATCTAGGATCTTCGCTTTCCATTGGGTAAGGGATAGAATTTCCAACTTTGTTTTGTCAGCAAACTAGTCCAGAACCACTTTAGAATCTCCTACAATCATTAAATGATCTATTTGGAGCATTTTAGCAAAGGAGAGAAGGCCCCACAATCCCAAGGTCTCTGCTTTAATGTTGTTTCCTTCACCTCCTACAAAAAAAGGCTTTGTACACATGATTTGTATTTAACTTGAGAAACAAGCCAACTCCACATATACCTCCAACAACAGCTCCATCAAAGAACCTAATTATCAAAATAAATCGGGCTTAAGATATAATCCATGCTATCTCATGTGTTGTTCCTTGCATGTTCTTTTATAGCCATTAATATGTTTGTGACAGTCTGTGCATCATTACAAGGAAGATCTTCAAATATAATTTTGTTCCTATATTTCCAGATTCCCCGTAGAAATACAAAGGGGATCTATCTCAACTTTGGGGAGGATACAAACCATTTCAACAATTTATCTTGAAAGGATGGACAATCCCAAGAACCAGAAAGCTTCAGCAAACGACATATATCTTGTCAGGTTCTCTGAGTGTATTCACACTGGATGAATAAATGTAAGGTATTCTCTTCATTTTTTAGACATAGGGTGCAAACCGAAGGTCCCACCCCTCCTCTTCGCCTATAGTTATCACTTGTAAGGACACAATTCTTCAGACAAAGCCACATAAACAGAATAATTTTTACAGGAATCTTGGTTTTCCAAATAGCCTTATACCACCATGTCGGTTCAGTCGAAAGGTTCTAAAAAATGAGAGCATCGTAAGCTAGTCCGGTTGTCACTGTACCCGAGGCTTTGTTCCATGACCAGACTATTCTATCATTTTCTTTTGACAGAGATATTCCACTGCATCTAAGCATTGTATGGAAATCATTCCATTCCATTGCTAAGTCACATGTAAGTCCAAGGTCCTCGGACTCAAGCCAAACCTGTGCAGTAATAGGTGGGGTGGTTGAAGGAGCAGAAACTTGTGCTAAAGAAAATATTTGTAATCCATTGAGGTATTGGACCAAATCATTTGAAAGTCTGCACAACGAGTTGCAACCAATAAATGGGTCCAGGCCTATCATGGTCCTCTTACCACACCCTACCGACCAAGCCAACCACTTCTTAATTAGAGGAATAGAACCCGAGAAGTTTTTCCAGATGTTGGAAACCACATGGAAGTTATATGAAACTATGTGCAACCAAAAAATCACATCTATGCCTTTCAAATATTTTTTATTCAAGACCAAAATCCACAGTCCAAAACCGAACAATCCCCTCCAACATGATTTTGCAGCCAGAGCTTTTGCAAACCAGTTTAAGTTTCGGATGCCCCAACCCCCTAGAGCTTTGGATCTTCCAGTCTTGTTCCAACTAGCCAAGTGAAGGACACTAGTCTTATTATCCCCCTTTCCATATGAACCCAGAGATAAGTTGTCAAATCTTGTTAATAATCGATGAAGTAACCTTTGCCAAACTAAGATAGTATACAGGAATATTTTGTAGTATGGATTTTGCTAAGACTAATCTGCCCCCCAATGATAACCATCGAAAGGTCCAGTGGCCAATATTTTTCTATACCTTTTGAATCATCCACATCCAATCACTTAACCTGTAGTCATTTGGATTAATGAAGAAACCAAGGTATTTCATACCTTGCTCCATATTGAGGATTTGGATATTAAAGGCCTCCTTCAACCTTTGTTCCAAGTGGGCATCAATGTTTTGAGCAAGGAAACAAGATTTATGACAATTAACTTCTATACCCAAGGCCAAACAAAAGCTAGATAAAAGAGAATTGAAAGAAATCTAGTCTTCATACTTCCCCATACCCAAAATAATAACATCATTGACAAAAACCAAATGGGAAATGATAACGCATGTGGCCACCTTTATGCCTTAGAATTTACCCTCCGAACAAGCTTTCTTCAGCAGTCTACTGAGACTTTCCACAATCAGAATGAACATAAGTGGAGAAAGAGGGCATACCTGCCTCAAACCTCAATGACTTTTAAAAAACTCCGTAGGAGATCTGTTTACCAGAATTACAAAGTTGACACTAGAAACATATTCCATTATCCACTGAGTGACCTCCCATTTCAATCCAATTTGGATCAACATTAATCTAAGAAAATGCCAACTCACTTTATCATATGCCTTCTTTAAATCCAGTTTTAGGATGCGTGATTTCAATTTCTTTTCTTTAGCAGTATGTATACATTCTTGGGCTATCCCAACAACATAAAAAATCAGTCTGTCCTTAAGGAAACCGAACTATTCTGTTGAAATACAGGAAGCCAACTTGTCCTTAATCTTGGTAGATATGATTTTTGTAATGACTTGATAAACAAAGTTACATAGAGAAATAGGTCTGTATTCATTGAAAATGGTAGGTTTGTTCATTTTGGGGATGAAGGTAATAAAAGTAGCATTTAAATATCCAGGAACATGTCCTTTGACCTTAGTTTCCTCAATAGCACCAAGAAAATCCTCCCCCAAGAGGTCAATGAAGAAGTGAAATAATTCATGTGTCCACCCATCTAGCCCAAGACTTTTGTCCCTAGGCATCCTTCTAACCACTTCTTCCACTTCCTTAAGAGTGACAGGTTTACCAATATCATCACTTTCTTCATCTGTGAAAAAACTAGGGACCTCCTTAATTACATTGATTTGGTTGTAAGTGTCCTCATGTCTGATTTCTTTGTATTGAGCTCTAAAATGTTTATAGCCAATGTTATCCCCTAGCCTAGGGATAACTAAGGAGATTATGTCTCAAGGCCCACAGGCCCTAGACATGAAGTACCGAGAGCCATATTGACTTGAGCCTGACCCTGGAGGTACCATCTTTCTTCTTCAACGACTCCATCCTGTCAACAGCAGCAACATCCATCCCATCAGCCTGGTCCTTCAACAGTAGTGGTTCTTACTCCATGAGGTAATGAGTTCGGGTATCATGGTATGTGTCACTCTGATTCTCAAAACATTTGAATATGTACATTTAATTATTTTTTCTTCATGACGTGTGCTTGGAATTTATGCCTTTTGACTTGTCCATACCTGGGGGGGGGTGACAAAATTCGCTATCAAGTTGGTTCCCTTAGGAGTGAGTTTCCATTGGGTGGGTTCATGAAAGGTCATCATCCATTCCCACCATACTTATGATTTTTCATCATATTCCCTCTCATATATCCCCTACATTGGTTCGTGCATTGGGTTTTCCAAGCTAGAAAAGGGTTGTACCTTGCCTTGTGGGAAGAAGGGGCTAAAGTCCAAGAGCGTAAAAGTAGCTCGCAAAATATAAAATCCAAAAGATCAAAACCTTCAGATGCTTCGCCCAGGGATCCCTGAGAAAGCAATAAAAGGATTCTTAGTAAGAAAAATGAGGGACCCATAAAATAAATAAACTCAATACCTAGTTGGATGATAGGGGGTATCATCACGAGCCAACCTATTAGGTCCATGGGCCTGTAGGGGTATGACACTACCATTCATCTGGTCATCACGCCAGGGTAGTGGCTCTTGGTAGCATAGTCAGGAGAAAGGGGGTATCATCATGATCCAGCCTTCTCATCTTCGTGAAATGCTTGTGGGTAACACTGTCACCACTGGTCACCACACCAGGGCAATGTCCCCCAACTATTCTCTTGAAAAAAAAAAGCAATAAGATAAAAAAGGTAAAAAAGGCATTGAATGGGCTTGGAAACACTTGCATCCATGACAAGGTGCATCTCACCCTCTTCATAGGCACCCACAGGTAAGCCATACATTTCCTTGTCATCACTGCACTAATTGCCCAAACATCCCCATACCATCTCATGCACTTACATGACCTAGATTGGTCTTCACCTGGAAACATCCCACATATAAGGAGAATTAGCCCAATAGGACGTCCTAAAACCCTCTCCAAACATGGCTTGTAGAATAGCATAACGTCTTTGAGCACTTGTCTGTGAAAGAGGGGGTTTATGCACATGTTTAGATAACTTGATTATTAGATGTGATTGACATTGCTATGATCCCTATGACTTATGCTCCCATGGAGGGCGTACTTGATGTTGTTGCAGGAACATTCCTGACGGACAGGTACACATGGGGAGATGATTAGCTCGGACCTCCATAGGAATAAAATCCCACCATATGGATGTTAAGACCCCAGCCAGGGGAAAACATATACCAGAGGCTTGCACCGGAGAGAGGGGAGGATGTTCCACTAGACACAACCTGGCAGGCCTGGACCTAGGGGGTCTTGCCCTCCCACCATGATGTTGGCCCTTGAAGGCCCTTGACATCATCATCTAGAGCCTTGACATCACCTAGTTGAGGCCCCCAGCTTGAGGACGACATTGGTTGGCACGTGTGGTAGGTCCAGAGGGGTTTTGAGCCCCAACATTCCACTTGGAGGGCCAATGTTTCAACAAGGAAGCTAACGTCACCCTAGGAGGGGCATGATGTCACGCTAAAAAGCTTATATTAGGGTTTTACTTCACAAATTTAAGTAAAATTGGATTTTCTCATGTAAACTTGCCATGTCGGCCTTTTTTACCTAATTTTGTAATTAAAGGTCATTTTCATTGTATAAATAGGGGATTTTCCCCTTGTATTTTTCATCATTCTTTCACTCACGAAGTGAGGTCTGGAATTCAACTCCCTTAAGGATCTTTGGCTGAAATTAAGTGGTGCGCAACTCTTGGAGGAGGCTAAATTTGGTGTTATTTGGCATTTTCTTGGTGGAAAGTCCTCAACTAGACTAATTGCTAGATTATTCTTGGTGGATGTAAGTGAATTTCTGCAATTCTTCTTTACTTTGAATGGTTATAGTACATTTACTTTGCATTTTTTCCAATATTATGAAATTGCTAGCTTAAAACCCTAGGAGATTAAGCACATGTTATTGTCCTTGCCTTAATAACTTTTCACCTACTAGATTTTGCTAGAAACCCTACCTTTTGAATCATTGTGCTAGATCCCTACCATTGTAGCACTCTAGTATAATTTGCTTCATCAAACCATTATTTACTTCAAGCTTGAGATAAAGAAGAAGGAAAACCACTAGGGCCTAGTGTTACCTACTTCCTAGTAGTCGTTTTCCTTCTAGGGCTTGTTGATTGAGGCCTTAGGTTACCAACACCTCAACCATCATCCCTCTTTGTCCTTAGCTCGTTCATTATCATTTGTTTCCTTCAAGATTGTTGCTGCAAAAGGTGATTCCATTAGCCATAAAGACACTGGTCTAGGCATTCTATTTGATTGATTGATGAGAACAACCCTTAAAACTTTTACCTCAAGCTATTTACTAACCTTTCCTAACCCTATATTAGACTAATTCATTAACCTTCTTGTTGTTGTTACAAAAGAAAGCTACAACCAATTATTACAGCAGTAAAATCTCTTAAAAGCAATTGCAAAAGTTGATTTTAACATTGCCTCATTAGCTTCTGACAATTGTTAGTATATTGCTATTGTTGGATTATCATTTTTTATCATTGTGAAGCTTATTTAAGGCATTGATTGTGAAGCTATCATCTTGTATACATTGTTGTTATAGAATTTATGTTTGCTTCATCTTGCATCAACTTATTGCTTTTATCGACAAGTCCAAGGTTTTATGAAGCACTAACATCAAATTGTACTCGCAAAAGATATTGTTTTCTTGTTTCTTTTTTCTGGGTAGGTACACTCAATCATATCATTGATTCATTTGCTAAACCTTTGGGACTTTCTGATCGATATGACTTGTGAGAGGGGATATCTTTTCTTGATACTTCAACCTTTTCCTTCTCAAACCCCTAGGTCACTGGCGACATCTCCCCTGGGATATCATCCCTAAATAGAAAGAGGTGTCTTATTAAGGTGACAGTGATAGGACAACCTCTTGTTATGCCAATTTTCCCTCCTTTAGCTTTTTCCTTTGGGACAAGTAAAAATTGCGCAATAACATTTTGGCGCCATTGTCAGGGAACACTGAGTCAATTCTTCTTAAAGACAACACTTTTCGGTAAGCCTTTCCTAAAAAAGCCTTTACTTTTCAAAGCTTACATGTCGACTCCATTGAGGGTAATCCCCTCATCCCTTTGATAGTTTCAAGAAAACTATCTGGCGACTCCAAAAACCTCAGGGAGGTACACCAACCCTCCCCGATCCTTTAGAAGAAAACCTCCCCAAAACTCTCCTGTAATAAAATCACTGTTTGGAGGAAATCTTCCCTTGAACACAATGTCTAGTGCATGAACTCAGATTGTTAATCCAAACCAATCCAATAACCAAAAGCAATGGTCATCCAAGCTCTTCAAACCGCTAGACATGACAGGTATACCAGGATACCCTAGGAAAATTACCCCTAAGTATGAAAAGTGGTTGCCTACATTCACTGGGAATGATGTAGTCAGTGTCGAGGATCATATGAGCAATTTTTGGGCCTTCTTCCAGCTTCATCCCATCAATGATGATGTTGAATATTTAGCTATGAAATTGTTCTCTATTACCCTCCATGATGGCATTAGATGTTGGTACAATGGGCTCCCTGATGCTAGTATTAAAACCATGGATAGGTTGGAGGAAGTATTCCTCAAACGATGGAGTGTCAAGGAAGACCCCAACATTTTGTTGATAAGGCTAAATAACCTCATGAAACAAGAAAATGAAACTGTTAGAGAATTCCATGACAAGTTTGATAATTTGATGCAAACAATCCCAGTAAGCCATCATTCGTCTGATAGTTTCCTTCTTTCCCTTTATACCAAAGCCTTTATAGGACAATTGGGATATCCCCTCATAGATAAATCCCCTCAGACAATCCAAGAATCCCAAGAGGTAGCTACAAGGATTGAAGACAACCTTTCATCATCTAGAGTTGAGCCTTTTTCAACCCGAAGAGTCAGAATGGATATTAAACCTAAGATAGTCCACAATGTTGAACCTACCTCAGACATTAGCACTAGCTTGGAAAAGTTGCAACTGAATGTAGATGGCATGGTAAAAACCCAATAACTAATGATGAACAAGATTGTCAACCTAGAAGGACCTCAACAACAAGCCCCCAGGGTTCCTTACAAAGGGAAATTTCAGAAAGGGAACCAAGTTTTTAGACCAAAGAATGATCAAGAGGTCCCCAATACTTTAGCCTCTGCAAATATAGTGGATGAAAACCCTTGGTGCTTACAATGCAGTGAGTCACATTGGGAGCATGAGTGTCCTTTGAACAATGGTAATCATGACCAAGTGAACATAGTTAACCATACCATTGAAAATCCTCCATATTGCCTTAATGTTACACTTGAAGAACATCAAGAAGTCATAAAGGAAGTAGCCAGGAAGGATAGGATGGAGGTGATAAATAACCTTGACCAACAATCAAGAGAAAAGTTGAAGAAACAGGAATTCCAAGTGTGTACTAAACAAAAGAGAATGAACCAACCTCCCTCTACTGGTCTTGTGGCATCACAAACAAGACCTCCACCCATGAACATACTCCTTCCTAAGAATCCTCCCAAGACTAACAAAGTGGATTTGAACTTTGACTTTGAAGGTGCATTAGAAAAAATGCATGTCACCATTCCCTTGAGAGAAGTCATCAAGGTCCCATCTATCAAAGAAAGGTTCAATTTTTTTTTCAAAGGCTCAGATGGACCAATGGACCCTCCTATTATGTTACAAGCCGATCACTTTAGGATTCAGTATGATGGACATCCACCTTTCTGCATGACCTTGTTGATCAATAACAAATTCCATAACAACTGTATGCTTGATTCAGGGGCAGGTGCTAACATGATGTCTTTGAAGGTCATGGAAAAATTGGGCCTAAAGGTCTTATAGGAATGTATGTGGCTTTCAGTCCAGAGCCATACCCACTCATGGGGTAGTTGAAAATGTTGAATTATGCCTTGGAAGATACCCTGAGAAAGTGATCCACAGGGATATTGTGGTGGTGGATGTCCCAGATGTGTGGGGAATGTTATTGTCCAGGAAGTTTGTTGTGATGCTAGGAGGCACCCTAGAGATGGATCCCACATATATTAATGTGCCTATGAATTTTGGAACAATAAGCCGCCTCCTGAATGTGCCAATGACCAAAATACAAGTGCAAGAAATTGGTGATGACATTGGAACTAATGAAACACATGAACTAGTCAAAGAAATTCCCCCTGTATTTTCCCTTGATGACATACAGAATAAGACTTTGATCAGATACAATGGTCGAAGAAGGAGGAGTATCAACAACTCTTGAACAAATATAAAGACAAAGAAGTTGGGGTTGTCAAGTTATTAAAAAAAGGAGAATATGACATATTGATCCGATCGTCCTAGCAATAACCTTTCACAGCAGAATCCCACCCTCCTCCCTCAAGCCAATACATCAAGGTTGTACAAGAGAAAGCCAAATTCAAGACCAAGGATTACAAAGAGAGAGATACAGTCTGGATGTGGGATACAAAGAAGGGAGAGCCTACTAATGTCAAGGGAAGTGCACAATTTTGGCTTGGACCCTTCAAAGTTGGAAGAAAGTCAGTGAATGATGCCTACAATTTATCTACATTGGAAGAAAGAAGGCGCCCATTACCAGTTGGTGAACACCTCCTCAAACCCCATCAAGGGGCAGAGACTTGACTTCACAGGTAAGTGCAGGTAAGTAGGTAGGAATTTGCATTCATTGTATATACCATTTGCATTTCATTCTAGAGTAGTTGTATTTCCATTTGTATATATGCTTGCTTACTTTCATTTTATTGTACCATATATGAGCCAGGGGTGATATCACCACCCCAAATGATTACTAATAAATTTTATTGAGATCTAGTAGGTCACAGTTCATACCAGAGATGATGAGGTTATCATGCGCTCTACAGTGAGCACATGTCCTTGAGTTGGAGCCAGATGTTATCCCCTAGCCTAGGGATAACTGAGGAGATTATGTCTTGAGGCCCACATGTCCTAGACATGGAGTACCGAGAGCCATATTGACTTGAGCCTGGCCCTGGAGGGTCCATATTTATTCTTTGGCACCTTCATCCTGTCAGCAGAAACAACATCCATCCCATCGGCCTGGTCCTTCAACAACAGTGGGTCTTGCTCCATGAGGTAATGAGTCTGGGTATCATGGTATGTCTCACTCTGATTCTCAAAACATTTGAATATGTTCATTTAATTCTTTTTTCTTCATGACGTCTGCTTGGACTTTATGCCTTTTGACTTGTCCATACTATGCCCTAGCAAGGTGGTTCCCTTAGGAGTGATTTTCCACTGGGTGGGTTCATGAAAGGTCATTGTCCATTCCCACCATACTTATCACTTTTCATCATCTTCCCTCTCATCTATCCCCTGCATTGGTTCGGGCATTGGGTTTTCCAAGCTAGCAAAGGGTTGTACCTTGCCCTATGGGAAGAAGGGGATAAAGGCCCAGAGGGTAAAAGTAGCTGGCAAAAGATAAAATCAAAAAGATCAAAACCTTCATATGCTTCGCCCAGGGATCCCCAAGAAAGAAATAAAAGGCTTCTCGGTAAGAAAAAGGAGGGACCCATAAAATAACTAAAATAAAGACCTAGTTGGAGGATAGGGGGTCTCATCACGAGCCAAC
>SNQJ01S0016162.1:240268-254774 GCA_010110895.2 Picea sitchensis
TACCATCTCATGCACTTACATGGCCTATATTGGTCTTCATCTGGAAGCATCCCACATCTAAGGATAATTCTCCCAATAGGACGTCATGAAACCCTCTCCAAACCTCGCTTATAGAATAACATAGCGTCTTTGAGCACTTGTCTAGGAAAGGAGGGTTTTATGTACATGTTTATATAACTTGATTATTAGATGTGATTGGCATTGCTATGATCCCTGTGACTTATGAGCCCATGGAGGGCGTACTTGATGTTGCTACAGGACCATGCCCAATGGACAGGTACACATGGGGAGATGATTAGCTCGGACCTCCATAGGGATAAAATCCCACTAGATGGATGTTGAGACCCCATCCAGGGGCAGACATTTACCATAGGCTTGCACTAGAGAGAGAGGAGGATGTTCCACCAGAGATAGCCTGACAGGCCTGAACCTAGAGGGTCTTTCCCTCCCACCATGATTTTGGCCCTTGAAGGCCCTTGACATCATCATTCAGAGCCTTGACGTCACCCAGTTGAGGCCCCCAACTTGAGGACGACATTGGTTGGCACATGTGGCAGTTCCAGAGGGGTTTTGAGCCCCAACATTCCATTTGGAGGGCCAACGTTCTGGCAAGGAAGCTAACGTCACCCTAGGAGGGGCATGACGTCACCCTACAAATCTTAGATTATGGTTTTATTTCACAAATTTACATAAAATTGGATTTTCTCATGTAAACTGGCCATGTCAGCCTTTTTGACCTAATTTTGTAATTAAAGGTCATTTTCATTGTATAAATAGGGGATTTCCTCCTTGTATTTTTTCATCATTCTTTCATTCACGAAGTGAGGTCTGAAATTTGGCTCCTTAAAGGCTCTTTGGCTGAAATTATGTGGTGCGCAACTCTTGGAGGAGGCTAAATTTGGTATTTTTGGGCATTTTCTTAGTGGAAAGTCTTCAACTAGGCTAATTGCAAGATTATTCTTGGTGGATGTAAGTGAATTTATGCAATTCTTCTTTAATTTGAATGGTTCTAGAACATTTACTTTGCATTTTTTCCAAGATTATGAAATTGCTAGCTTAAAACCCTAGGAGATCAAGAACATGTTATTGTCCTTGTCTTAATAAATTTTCACCTACTAGATTTTGCTAGAAACCCTACCTTTTGAAGCATTGTGCTAGAGCCCTACCATTGTAGCACTCTAGTATCATTTGCTTCATCAAGCCATTATTTACTTCAAGCTTCAGCTAAAGAAGAAGGAAAACCGCTAGGGCCTAGGGTTACCTACTTCCTAGTAGTCGTTTTCCTTCTAGGGCTTGTTGATTGAGGCCTTGGGTTACCAACACCTCAACCATCATCCCTCTTTGTCCTTATCTCATAAATTATCATTTGTTTCCTTCAAGATTTTTGTTGCAAAAGGTGACTCCATTAGCCCTAAAGACATTGATCTAGACCTTCTATTTGATTGATTAATGAGAACAACCCTTAAAACTTTTACCTCAAGCTATTTACTAACCTTTACTAACCCTAGATTAGACTAATTCACTAACCTTCTTGTTGTTGTTACAAAAGTAAGCTACAACCAATTATTACATCAGTAAAAGATCTTAAAAGCAATTGCAAAATTTGATTTTCACATTACCTCATTAGCTTCTGACAAGTGCTAGTATATTGTTATTGTTGGATCATCATTTTTGGCCATTATGAAGCTTATTTAAGGCAGTGATTGTAAAGCTATCATCTTGTATACATTGTTGTTTTAGAATTTATGTTTGCTTCATCTTGCATCAACTTATTGCTTTGATCAACAATTCCAAGGTTTCATGAAGCAATAACATCAAATTGTACTCGCAAAAGATATTGTTTTCTTGTTTCTTTGTTTTGGGCAGGTACACTCAAGCATATCATTGCTTCATTTGCTAAAACTTTGGGACTTTCTGATCGGTGTGACTTGTGAGAGGGGATATCTTTTCTTGATACTTCAACCTTTTCCTTCTCAAACCCCCAGGTCACCAGGGACGTCTCCCCTGGGCTATCATCCCTAAATAGAAAGAGGTGTCTTATTAAGGTGACAATGATAGGACAACCTCCTGTTATGCCAATTTGCACTCGTTTAGCTTTTTCCTTTGGGACAGTTACAAATTGCGTGATAACATGCAACATCACTAATCTCTTCATAAGTTGGTTTGATACTACCATCCTCATATGAAATATCTCATATAGTGTTAAGGATTATTTTGTGGTTAGCAAATATATGGAAGAATTTTGTGTTTCTATCCCCTTTCTCAAGACATATTGCTCGGCTTCGTAGTCTCCACGAGGCATCTTCCAATTTCAGGATCATTTCCTTTCTCTGTTTTAGAGAACTTAGGAGGGATAAATCTGTAGGTGTGAAGATCTATGATGGACACCTCTCAAAGACCTTTGTCATCTTTTGATCAATAACCCTAAGTTCATAATGTAACTTGTTCTTTTTGTCTATTTGCCATTGAATTACTGCTTCCTTTAAATTTTTCAAATTAGCAACAAGCAACATTATAGGAGAAGAATCCTTCCAACTATCCATAGAATTCCAAATGGTTCAATCTAAAAGTATAAAATCAGGTTCAGACAGCCATGAACTGTTGAATTTAAAAGGAGGAGTCGACCTGTGAGTTGTTTCTTCAATTTGTAGACAGATCAGATTATGGTCCGATAAAGTTAAATTAACAATCTAGGATCTAGTATTTTTTAGACCTCCCATAAAACTTTCATTCAAAAGGAACCTGCCAAGCCTCTTAGAGATACCGACCATAATCGATCGACCGTTTCTCCAAGTGAGCGCCAAATGGCTTGGATGAAGGTCCACCAACCCTACAGAAGTGAACATATTGGAGAAATATTCAGTCAAGGGGTCAATTCTAGCCAGTGAACCCCACACCTCCCTCGATAACAAAGTTAAATTAAGGTCACCTCCCATAATTAAACATTCCTCTTTCAGAAAACCATAATTTGCCAAAGGTTTCCAGATATCTCTTGGTCCTTGTATGGATCATAGCAGTTGAGTAATTTCACACTATGAGAAATGTCGTTGATCCTACCTTCTAGCAGAATCCCTGCAGCTGTGCCATATGCACACAAGTCAACATTAGATGGGTTCCAACCCGAGAGTAAAACACATTTGCGTCCATTTGAAGGGGGGATATTGACATCACATCTTTATAGGAGACAACTTTTTTGTGTGACAAATCGAGATCATTGGAAAGGAAAGGTTTCTCACTATCCAACCGAGATATCGAAGGGCATACAGTGGTAACAATAGAAGATGGTGGCTTAAATACATATCTTGTCCCTCCAACATCCAAGCGCTGCCCACCCAGAGGATCTAAAAAGGAAGGGGTTGTGGCTACAATAGGATCTGTTATCGCACAGTTTGTAGCAAGGACAAAAGGCTTGAGGTTTGAAGGTCAAACTGGCGTAACAGGAACCAATCCCACCCAATGTCACCATAAAGGGATGGTTCTTTCTATTTAGGGTGGTAAGGCCCAGGGGAGACATCCCCGGTGACCTGGGGTTCTAAGAAGGCAAATGATTACAAGACAAAGTAGTTATTTCCCCCTCACAAGTCACCACCGAGCAGATAGTCCGGCCAAAGGCCAATAATAAAGTAAAACTCCCCAAAGAGATATACCTGCCTGAGAGAAAGCAACAACAAACTGATATGTGCAAGCTAGCTCAATGGGTTAGTACTTCATATAAATCAGTGACTATCTCATGAATATTTAAGCATTTTGACAATAAATATCGACGAAGTCAATGTTTATAATAAATAGAAATGAAAATAATGTCACTTCTTCAATAAATGTTGGAACAATATGGCATTCAATGTAATAAATCAACACTTCATTCAATTTATGCCTTTAATCACCATTCAATTGCTTATAAAGTAAAATGTTTGTTGCACCAATGATATTATGACTAAATAAGATGGAAACATATAGGGTTAGAAAGTTAGTTTAGGCTAGGGTTAGTGAAGTTAGGGTTTGATTCAAAGTTTTGAGATTAGTTTTGATCAGGTTCACTTCAACGCATGAGGTCTTAGGATCAATGCCTTAGGGTTAAATGGAGTCAAAAGTGAAGGATGCAAGAACTGAAGGAGACAAAAGTCAAAACGACTAAGGACTAGAGGGAGAGACTTTGAGGTGTTGCTAAGGCAAGGACTCAAAGTCAAAACCCTAGGGGATAGAGGCTCAATTTGGTGTAGGTGAACTAGGCCTCAGTGCTCTCTCCTCCTTACTTAGCTCAAATGGAAAAATGGCTAGCTAAAAGATAGCATAAACTAAGACAAGAGGGTTTGATGAAGCAGAGTGTTGCTACAACAAATCTCTTTCAACAAACCCTAGAAAAAATCGGCCCAAAGTGTAGTAGACCTAGGCTTAAGGGGTCTCTTTCTTCTTAGTATGGCTAGCAAGTAAATGAAGAGAAAAAGAGGGTGTAGCTACGGCTAGGCTCTCTCTTCTCTATTAATGGCTGAAAAATTCTCTCAAAGGGGACATGAGACAAGGACCTACTTGTGTGCTTGTCACCTAGGGTTTTGTTCAGCAAAAATCATAAATATATGCAAGAAATGAAACTACAACCATTCATTCAAGAAGTTTTGCAGAAAAATACTTACATATCACCAAGAAGTATCAATGCAAGCCCTAGTTGTAACACCTTCCTTCAAGAGAAATGGAAAAACATGGCAAAACAATCCTCCTTCAACAAGTGTGCATCACTAAATCAGCCAATAACCCAAGAGAGGACGCAAATTTCAGACCTCCTTATGGAGTGAGTAAGTTGTCATTTAAAAAATGAGGGTGAAAATCCTTCATTTATATAGTTTCATGACCTAAATTTACATTTTAGGTCATGTAAAAGGCCGAGAAGGCCAAAATACTAAATCATATTGTTTTTACATTAAAATGTCAAATTTAAAACCCTAATCAAGGTGAAAAGAGACATGAAACCCCTCCAAAGGAGACGTTAGCCCCTTTTAGGGCAAATGGAGCATCCTGGAGCAAAATGTTAGCCCTCCTTGGGCTCCTCCATCATGCAACACGTGCCAATACTGCTCAGTCTGCCATCCCAAGACGTCCAATAGGCTGGATGACGTCATGGTCATCAAGGGTGACGTTCCAGGACTGCCAAGGCCAACGTTCCACTGAAAGAGGGTCAATCCCCCTAGGTCAAGCTTTGCCAAAGTGTCTATGGTGGAACGTCCTCTTCTTCTCTGGTGCAAAGACCATGATCCATCCTCGCCCTGTCCCTGCCCCTTGATGGGGTCTCAACATCCATCTGATGGGCTCTTCAGCCCCATGGAGGTTCGAACTGATCATCTCCCCATGTGTACCAGTCCAAATGGTACCTGTCCATCGGGCATGCTCCTGCACATCAAAAGCTACGCCATCCATGGGCTCATCAGTCACAGGGATCATAGCAATGTCAATCACATCTCATCATCAATATTATTAAACATGTGCATAAAATCCCTAATACATCAGTTAACAACTCAAAGACGTTACACAAGCCTACAATACAAGTCTGGAGGAAAGGACAAGGTGTTTTATTGGGCTAGTGTCCACTAGAAAAGGAAATTTCTTGGAAGAGACCTCATCCACGCCATGTAAATGGGTGATGTGGTCAGGGGATGTCCAAGCATCTGGGTGCAATAAGGGCCAAGGATGCAATAAATGTTACCTGTGGGTGCCTTTGTCAGAAGGCGAGTTGTACCTGTCATGGATGCATTCTTTCCAAGCCTATTCTTTCCTTTTATTCTTATTATTTTTATTCTTTTATCTTTTATTGCTTTTATTTTTGTTCAAGAGCTAATCAGGGGACACTACCCTGGCGTGGTGACCAATGGTGACAAGGTTACCCACAAGTACTTTCACAAAGATGAGAAGGATGGCTCATGATGAGACCCCCTTTCCCTTGGCCATGTAACCAAGAGTCACTGCCCTGGCGTGGTAACCAGCTGGTGGCAATGTCATACTGCTAGTTACCCATGGACCTAATAGGTTGGCTCATGATGAGACCCCCTATCCCTTGGTTAGGTCTTGTTTATTATTTTTCCGGGTCCCTCTTGTTTCTTGCTGAGAAGCCTTTTACTGCTTTCTCGGGGATCCATGGGCGAAGCATCTCAAGGTTTTATTCTTAGGCTTTTATCTTTTACCAGCTTGCTTTTCCCTTTTGGGCCTTTAGCCCCCTCTTCCCATAAGATATGGTGCAATCCTAAAAACAGGTCAACCCAGTGCCCAGACAAGTGGAATGGGACAAGTGAGCGGGAAGCAAGATGGAAAAGTGGTGTTGTGAAGGGAGTGGATGATGGCTTTTTAGAAATCCCCCCAGTGGAAAACCAAAACCTACAGACACAAGCTTACTAGGGCACCCTGTCAATCCCCCCAAGCATGGTCAAGTGGGCAAGTGTAAGATCCAAGCAGTTGTTAGAAATAAAAGGAATCGGATGCATACATTCAATGGTTTTGATGATCAAAGTGATACATACCATGATACCTGGACTAATTACCTCATGGAGAAAGAACCATCTCTGACATAGGACCAAGCCGATGGTGATGGATGTTGTTGTTGCTGACAAGATAAAGGTGTTGGATGAAAGAAAATGTGGGCCCTCCGGGTCCATGCTCAAGTCAATCCTTCTCTCGGTACTCCATGTCTAGGACCCGTGGGCCTCGAGACATGATCTCCTAGTTATCCATAAAAGTGGGGGATAACATTTGGCTCCAACTCGGGGACATGTGCTCACCGTAGAGCGCATGAGAACCTCAACATCTCTAGCATAACCTGTTGACCTGCTTGATCTCAATAGAAGCATCAATAACAAAATTGGGGTGGTAATTCCACCCCAGCACAATCCAACAATGTCCCACAATACCTGCCTTTGTGCTTCATCATAAACCAGAACAGTGACAAATCAAGCACAAAAATGACATGGGTTAGAGCATATATTATATCATCGGAAATGATAAAGTCTAACTCATGGAGGCAAGTGGGAGGGATAAAATCTTGCCAAGTCCATCTCTGAGGAAAGCACTTAATCCACCTCTGGAAGGGGTCATGAAAAGCCCAAGGTTCAAAACAATGACTCAAAAGGTCTGCAGACTGGCTACCTAGGATGTTCTTACACTTTGAAGTCTGGGAAGGGATTGACAAGGATGTCTCAGACGACTGGAAAATTCTCAAGGGAAAGTTGAAAAACTGATATCATAAACTTAAGCTTGTAATATTCAACCAACCTTTGGACTCTAGGGTTTGCCCCAGAGGAAATTCAAAATCAAAGACATACTTCCCAACCACACCTCTGGAAACACAACAGGGTAAAGTAATCGGAGGTGGCTGGGGAAATTCGTCACAAGGATCCTATTTTAAGCAAAGAAGGTCCTTACTTCTATCAAGACCTGAGCACGGTGGTGGTCGATAATCATATTTATGGAGAGAATCCAAGTGCTCAAAGGGGTACTCATCAAAGCCCTCAAGGTAAGGCCGAAAATCATCAATCAAATATGGTACTTGGTCAACCTCGGGTGTTTGGGGAGCATCAATAAATATCTCATCTCCTTGTTGTCACTTGTCATGAGTAACTTGTTGTGATAATTGCAAAGGCAACACTTGGAGATGACTCTCTATGTCATAGATGGGATCCATGTCATAACCAACTGCATCCCACCTATGTCTCCCAACATGTATGAACTCATGAATATTAACTATGTCAGTATCGGTATCATAACATGGAGGGTTGAAAACATTCAAAAGCTCACCCATTTCCTCCTCTTTTCCCAAATCATAAAGTAGACAATCATCGAAATCTTGGAGAGGAGGGTAACTTACTTTTTCTTCTTGTGCAGGAGCTTCGAGGACTTGGGTATCTTTAACATGCATTACTATCTTATCCTCATGAGTTGCCCCTTCATCTTTGGTTGTACAGCAAGGAAGATGCTCTTTGTTCGGGGATTCCATTTCTCCATCACTCTCTGAATCACGAGACAAGGTATCATCCAAATCCTGAAAAGGAAAGAAAATAACCTTATCGTCTTGTTGTTGTGCAGGTGGAGAAGGCTTGTGGATCGCTTCATTAGGAAGAGGAGGGCATGTTGATACTTCGTCATTGGGTTCAGGCTCCTCAGCTGTGTCTTCAACAACCCTTTTGGTTTGTTCCCCTTCTTCTTGGAAATCAACAATGAAGTTCTCAAGGGAAAACAAACTTTCCCTATTAAGAATCCTTGAAGTAAAGAGGCATCTTATCTCAGACAAAGAGATTTTCTCCTCAATCCTTGCAGACATGTTGTAAGCTTCATCGAGCGTCCTTGGGGCTCTCTTATCAAGGGGAAAACTCAGATATCCCAAAAGTGCACGAGTAAAGAGATGGACAAGGTATCTCTCCTCGGGATGATGACTTTCAGGAATTTGATACAGCATGTTCTCAAATCTATCCTGGAAGTCTTTGACAGTTTCATCCATAGCTTGCTTTATATGCTCAAGTTATTCTAGTAGTACTAGGATGTCTTCTAATTGGATACCCCATCTCTCGAGAAAGGTTTCCTCAAATTGCTCCATAGTCGTGATGCTGGCATCAGGGAGGTTGTCATACCACTCTTTGGCATCATGGAGGTTGTCATACCACTCCTGGGGTTCTGAGAAGGCAAAGGATTACAAGACAAAGTAGTTATTTCCCCCTCACAAGTCACCACCGAGAAGATAGTCCGGCCAAAGGCCAATAATAAAGTAAAACCCCCCAAAGAGATATACCTGCCTAAGACAAAGCAACAACAAACTGATATGTGCAAGCTAGATCAATGGGTTAGTACTTCATATAAATCAATGACTATCTTATGAACATTTAAGCAATTTGACAGTAAATATCGATGAAGTCAATGTTTATAATAAATAGCAATGAAAATAATATCACTTCTTCAATAAATGCTGGAACAATATGGAATTCAATGTAATAAATCAACACTTCATTCAATTTATGCCTTTAATCACCATTCAATTGCTTATAAAGTAAAACGTTTGTTGCACCAATGATATTATGACTAAAGATGACGACAACATATAGGGTTAGAAAGTTAATTTAGGCTAGGGTTAGTGAAGTTAGGGTTTGATTCAAAGTTTTGAGAGTAGTTTTGATCAGGTTCACTTCAACGCATGAGGTCTTAGGATCATTGCCTTAGGGTTAAATGGAGTCAAAAGTGAAGGACGCAAGAGCTGAAGGAGACAAAAGTAAAAATGGCTAAGGACTAGAGGGAGAGACTTTGAGGTGTTGCTAAGGCAAGGCCTCAAAGTCAAAACCCTAGAGGAGAGAGGCTCACTTTGGTGTAGGTGAACTAGGCCTCAGTGCTCTCTCCTCCTTCCTTAGCTCAAATGGAAAAACGACTAGCTAAAAGATAGCATGAACTAAGACAAGAGGGTTTGATGAAGCAGAGTGTTGCTACAACAAGGCTCTTTCAACAAACCCTAGAAAAAATCGGCCCAAAGTGTAGTAGACCTAGGCTTAAGGCGTCTCTTTCTTCTTAGTACGACTAGCAAGTAAATGAAGAGAAAAAGAGGGTGTAGCTATGACTAGGCTCTCTCTTCTCTATCAATGGATGAAAATTTCTCTCAAAAGGGACATGAGACAAGGACCTACTTGTGTGCTTGTCACCTAGGGTTTTGTTTAGCAAAAATCATAAATATATGCAAGAAATGAAACTACAACCATTCATTCAAGAAGTTTTGCAGAAAATTACTTACATATCACCAAGAAATATCAATGCAAACCCTAGTTGTAACACCTTCCTTCAAGAGAAATGCCAAAACAATCCTCCTTCAACAAGTGCACATCACTAAATCAGCCAATAACCCAAGAGAGGGCACAAATTTCAGACCTCCTTATGGAGTGAGTAAGTTGTCATTTAAAAAATGAAGGTGAAAATCCTTCATTTATATAGTTTCATGATCTAAATTTACATTTTAGGTCATGTAAAAGGCCGACAAGGCCAAAATACTAAATCATACTGTTTATACATTAAAATGTCAAATTTGAAACCCTAATCAAGTTGAAAAGAGACATGAAGCCCCTCCAAAGGAGACGTTAGCCCCTTTTAGGGTAAATGGGGCATCCTGGAGCAAAACGTTAGCCCTCCTTGGGCTCCTCCATCATGCCACACGTGACAATACTGCCCAGACTGCCATCCCAAGACGTCCAATACGTTGGATGACGTCATGGTCATCAAGGGTGACGTTACAGGCCTCCCAAGGCCAACGTTCCACTGAAAGAGGGTTAATCCCCCTAGGTCAAGCTCTGCCAAAGTGTCTCCGGTGGAACGTTCTCTTCTTCTCTGGTGCAAAGCCCCCGATCCATCCTCGTCCTCTCCCTTCCCCTTGATGGAATCTCAACATCCATCAGATGGACTATTCAACCCCATGGAGGTCCAAACTGATCATTTCCCCATGTGTACCGGTCCAAATGGTACCTGTCCGTCGAGCATGGTCCCGCACATCAAAAGCTATGCCCTCCATGGGCTCATCGGTCACAGGGATCATAGCAATGTCAATAACATCTCATCATCAATATTATTAAACATGTGCATAAAATCCCTAATACATCATTTAACATCTCAAAGACGTTACACAAGCCTACAATACAAGTCGGGAGGAAAGGACAAGGCGTCCTATTGGGCTAGTGTCTACTGGAAAAGGAAAGTTCTCGGAAGAGACCTCATTCAAGCCATGTAAGTGGGTGATGTGGTCAGGGGATGTCCAAGCATCTGGGTGCAATAAGGGCCAAGGATGCAATAAATGTTACCCGTGGGTGCCTTTGTGAGAAGGAGAGTTGTACCTGTCATGGATGCATTCTTTCCAAGCCCGTTCTTGCCTTTTATTCTTATTCTTTTTATTCTTTTATCTTTTATTGTTTTTCTTTTTGTTCAAGAGCTAATTAAGGGACACGGCCCTGGCGTGGTGACCAATGGTGACAGCGTTACCAATAAGTACTTTCACGGAGATGAGAAGGTTGGCTCGTGATGAGACCCCCTATCCCTTGGTTAGGTCTTGTTTATTATTTTTCCGGGTCCCTCTTGTTTCTTGTTGAGAAGCCTTTTACTACTTTCTCGGGGATCCTTGGGCGAAGCATCTCGAGGTTTTATTCTTATGCTTTTATCTTTTACCAGCTTGCTTTTACCTTCTGGGCCTTTAGCCCCCTCTTCCCACAAGATATGGTGCAATCCTAAAAATAGGTCAACTCAGTGCCCGAACAAGTGGAATGGGACAAGTGAGCAGGAAGTAAGATGGAAAAGTGGTGTTGTGAAGGGAGCGGACGATGACTTTTCAGAAATCCCCCCAGTGGCAAACCAAAACCTACAGACACAGGATTACTAGGGCACCCTATCAATCCCCCCAAGCTTGGTCAAGTGGGCAAGTGTAAGATCCAAGCAGTGGTTAGAAATAAAAGGAATCAGATGCATACATTCAATGGTTTTGATGATCAAAGTGACACATACCATGATACCTGGACTAATTACCTCATGGAGCAAGAACCATCTCTGACACAGGACCAAGCCGATGGTGATGGATGTTGTTGTTGCTGAGAAGATAAAGGTGTTGGATGAAAGAAAAGGTGGGCCCTCCAGGGCCATGCTCAAGTCAATCCTGCTCTCGATACTCCATGTCTAGGACCTGTGGGCCTCGAGACATGATCTCCTGGTTATCCCTAAAAGTGGGGGATAACAGGATCAATGTTGGTTGTACCCAGGGGAGGAGTGTCTAAGTGAGGCGGCCCGGAGGATTCTGTCATGCCAGGGGGGAGAGTCCCCCAATTCCTCGCTCCCCGGACCAGAGGACCCTACTGGTCTCTCGAATTTCTTCTATAGTAGGTCCCAGAAATCACCGAAAATCTCCAGAACCCAATTCTCATGTCTTCTTAAATAACTAATCTCATCCATGGAGAGCTTATTAAAAAAAGAAGGGAAGAATATTTGCATCTTACCGAGAAATGATTCCTTATCGAAAAGTTCAGTCTGCAAGTGGTCTGAGCAGGACTTTGAAGCTCCACAATGCACGTTCAGGGAACAAGGCGATGTGTCAGGTTCCTTGGTTTTGGAAGGGCAATTTGATTTCAAGTGGCTCGTCTGCCAACAATGATGACATCGAAAAGGCTCCCTACAATGATCCAAAGCTTGGCGGAAAGTGGAATCGCTTATTGAGATTTCTATCTCACCAAGCAGACCCAGTTCTAGGTATAACTCAACTAACACCCACGCTAGACGCTTGTTGTTACAGCGGAGCGCCTAGTCATCAAAAAATACAAATAGCCCACCGAGTTTGCAATATCTTTGAAAATCTTCGAAGACTAGAGCTCTATAGGGAAATCCGGTAACAACATCCAGAGAGATATTTTTGAGAAGGATTCCGAGTAGGGATTAAAACCAGGCATCCAACACTTGAGCATAAGTATGTCGCGCCCTATGATCCAAGGAGAATCCAGGATTTTCAATAAATCTCCCTTAGCCAGAAAATGAAATACAATCTAGTGATTGGAAAGGAGACTAAACCGGGGGCAATAGCCCATTAAGGGCTTCCATTGTTTCTAGATCCAGTCAAACAAATGGGCTTTTTGCATCTTGGTGTAGAAAAATTTGCCGACTAGGGCCTTTGTGGCTAGGCTGTAAACCCTGTCCATAGCCACATCTCTCCCAAGCATACAGTTTGGTTTAGTCGCCTGCACCTGCCAACATTTGCTCTGTTGATGCAAACGAGCCAAACCTTCGGAGGGTCTACTCAAACCTGTGCCTCTAGCTCGCGAACTGGGACTTTGCTCAAGAGCTTTCACATAATTATTGCACGAAGGGTGACAATGTTTAGTTTTCTCGCCTTCCAACGAACTAGAGGTGCCAATGCACTTTTCCCCACGGGATCGTGAACTCTTCACGTGATCAACCCCGGATATGTTGTCACCTAAACTAGCCAACGCAACCCTACTTTCAGATGGATGGGACGAAAGGGGGGGGGAGGGCAATGGTATTGTCTCTCGTGACGTATGCCTCATACTGTCATACATAAGTCTATAAGTGTCATCAATGAGGAATAGGCCTTCCTTTGCCCACAACTCGTCCTCGTCAGCCCACGCCAAGCCCACCAAATCTGCCATGTCTTCAGTTGAGAGGTTGGGCTACCACCTAGGTTTGCATCCTATCTGGGGTCTTGACTATAGTAACCTATAATATTGTTAATATTATTATAAATTTAATATAATACAAAATATGAATAAACCATAATAAACCATATTTTTAGTTTTTAAAATGATTTAAATATTTGTTAATAAAATAATAATAAAAAACTATAATTTTTAATTTTTTTATACTATAAAATAATAGTAATAAACAATATTTTTAATTTTTTATATATTTAAAAATATTTATATAAAAAATATTTTGTAAATAAATTATATATTATATTAGCACAACCTCATAGTAAACTGGTTGAGTTTGAAAAATGATATAAATGACTTGTGGTTTTGCTGGAGTAAGTTAACTCTGGAGCAATCTTCCCTTTAGAGTTCTGTTTTTCAGACAAAAAAATGGACTTGAATAGGGCCAAATTTTCAGGGGTAAACTGAGTTTTGCATGGATCAATGTTCCATGTATTTCAGAATCTTACTCAAAAGGTTATGTCTCATTTTAAATCAACCCAGATACTTAGAAAATTAAATTGATCAGAGTTTTAGATTAGCCTGAAATTTAAAATGGAACACGAGAAAACCTGCTTGGAAAAGTAAGTTGCGAAGAAAGATTACTCCCGAGTTAGCGCACTCCGTTATACATATTTTGACATTCTGACGGCCCTTGCTGGCACGTGCATTTGACATTACTGTGGCATACCAAGAAACGTTGTTGTGCATCGCAGAAAGGGTTAGGAATAAGATGGAGATATGCTATGGTGCTATAATGTTGTGTATCGCGGTGGAATATCAGGTGAATATGATGACGTTCGGAACTGCCTTGAAAGGCTCGAAAGAAAATCCCATGTGATAGAATTGGTAATTTATGATAGGCGTAGGCTAAAGTCCAAATGAAATGGACCTTTGCCGGCAGCCATTTTCCGGCTACCAGTCTCCCGTCGTCAATAACCTCCGAGCCCCGTCCGGTTACCCATCCCATCTCGCGCGTGAGCATCATCCCATACCATCCATCATCTCATTTCCTGCATTCACCATACCATCCATCATCCCATTTCCTGCATTCAGCCGCATTCAACTCCCGCCATCAAACCACCTACCTCTCATTCGAACCTATCGTTCATTCTTGCCTCCCGCCCGTCTCATTCCTCTGCTTCTGAACCATTTTGAGGACTCAGGGATACTCGGGGAGAACTGCCATTCTCTTCCAGGATCAAAGATACCCACCTGCATTGTATTATTGCTTCTCTTCTCCATTAATGTAAACCCAATTCGTATTTTAGTCTACCCACCATCATTTCTCTCATATAACCCACTTGTCTCAGAGCTTCCTAGCAAAC
>SNQJ01S0016163.1:13032-29120 GCA_010110895.2 Picea sitchensis
AACCAGATCGCCTTGATGTCACAAGCTTCCTTTCAGTAGTCCTTGGTTCCAACACACACATTTGCTCTACACTTGCATGAAGAAGATCCAGTACAACTTGATAGACAAATAGAGTCTTCAAGCTTCAATCCAAATAGGGTTCTTCACACAATTCTTTCATCAATTCTCCATTCAATCTTGCTTAACCTCTTCCTTGAGAAACCATTCATTATATAGGAGAAGGAGAGATGGTTAAAGGGATGAGGATGATCCCACTAAGTCTGAGAAGTCAGTAGGATGCCAACCATGCGAATGCCAAATCATTTTCTAGAAGATATTCTTCTAGAACCTTTGTAACTTCCTCTTCCTTTTAAGCTTCAAAATAGGTTCGCACCCTACCTATAGAGCAGACTACGAACACCTCACAGGCTAGGTATAGGGTTGCCTGTGAGAATCAAGATTCTCGCACCCTACAACATAGTCAGCCTGCGAACTCATCTTAAAAATATGTTTTGTGGAAGAAGACAACAGTCACTTTTCTCAGGCAAAAAGTCCTTATGAGATCCTGAACACATAACTGTAGAGACATCACCAGAGTGACCAAAATAATGTGTAACATATATGGCCCAAGAGGACGCTTCCAAAAACATAAACAATGAACAAAACTAGGCATGCAAGCTGACACCTATGCGTATGTCGACGCTCATGCAGTCTGACGGTTATTTTTTCCCACGTCGCACTCTGTAGCCACCTGGATAGCTGGAGAAAATATCTTTTGTGAAGTTGTCGGGGCATTGGTAGCTAGTTATGGAGAGTGCAGGGAGCTGAGTAGGGTTGTGAGCATATATTCAATTTTCTCCCCTCACTTGTCCATGTGTTTCAGCCGGAAGCGCAGGTCATCCACATCTTTTCAGACCACAAAACCTGGTCGTGTAATATCGCCACTTAGTCGCGAATTCTTGAGCATGAAGCACAATCTGAGCATGAAGGGAGCTAGCCCCGAGGCTCTTCGAAGTGAGCGAGGGTTTCCTCCAAAGGAGCTAGGACAAAGGGTGGTGGCAAGGGGACAAAATGCTCAGATGAGTTCTCCGGGTGGACCATGGTTGGTTGTGAGGGAGGCCACATCCTAGATTGGGCCAAGATCAAAGCCCAAAGAATTGTCGTGGAGGTCAAACCACTCCACACGACAAGCCCAAGGTGAAGACAGAGGCGGAAGGTAGCTCTGGCCCGGAGAGGACTGGGCAGAGGAGGAAGGCGAGGAGTTGGGCGACAGAGCAAGGACAAGCGGGGGTCAATTGGCCATACTCGGTTTGTTCTGATACCAAACATGGCCTCATTTTGGCTTCTCGAGAAGTCGAGGCATAACCAATAGGAATAAAGAGGAAGGCAGTGCAACATGGGATGACAAGGTAGAGAGAAAGAATGAAGGAGCATAGAGAAACCATACGAACCACCAGAGGGAGGTGAAGACCAGAGAGGGCTGCAAACTAGAGGGTTGTTCGATAGGAAGGGAGGAGTCATGCTGGTCCAGCTGAGGAGCGACAACATATTAAGAAAACTAGAGTGGATGTTTGCATGCGCGTAGAGGTGACGACCAGAGTCGTTCCTCCATCGCCCAGACGAAAATATAGAGGAGGGCACGTTGGAGCATTTAGTCGAGGGCTCGCATAAATGAATGTTGCCATCACTCATTATGGGAATAAAAGAGGAGGGGCGATGCATGTGTTGATCACGTGGCTAGAGCAGGGCTGGAAGACACCATCCTCTCCAATGGAAGCGTGTGACCTACAGACACCCCATCCGAGGGTTGACATTAAATATCTTACTTCACATCCTTTAACACAATTGATTCAAAATCTCCATTAACATGAGCATTAGGTTCAACATTTGATAATGAGTATCTCACTCAACTACAATCAGTACATTAGAAGCATCACATTCCAACACTTAACAAACCAAATCAACATCCAAGTAATGCCATGCAACAATAGAATTCAATGTCATTTGACCCAACTTAGGATTCGACATCTAATTGGGAAGACTAGATGTTAATCAATACAATTTGGGAGAGTTTTGGCAAGATGCTTCCTCTCAAGTGTTGAGCAACCACTACCTATCAAGAGATGGTATGAGGTTCTCCACTATATATGTGAACCCCCATCCCGACTTAATGACCATCACAACTTCCACTAATCAATGACCCCTTTGCAAAGGCTGCATCGACCATAAAGGGAAAACATGCTTTTATAGAGATTTGAACCAGAGGGATGGTAATAACAACACCCCACTTTCACCAACTTGGCTTGGTCTTTTTGACAACCAATACATTTTGACGAATAATTGATATTCAACATAACTAGTTGCAATCAAAACTCTTCGTATATGTGCCGTAACTTTTATATTATTCTTCTCAACTCTCTTGCTTCTCAATTGATTGTAATATTGGTAAGCATTCCAATTATAACCAATTATCTCTCTATCCAAGAGTTACCCCCACAAGGCAACGAGCTATAAAGTGTCTCAACTTTTACAATCTTGTCGTGTTTGTAGTTAATGTATGCTGGAATACACTAATATGGAATACAACTATATGGGTTAGACAAGCCATACTAGCTATTGGTGTTCTATTGTATTTCCTTCACAAATTTACACATTCATCTAATATATAGGAATTATTTCGAGGGTATCTAGTTGCCACCTTTGGCCACTCATGGGTGCACAAATCAATAATTTTCATAAGTTATAAAGATATTGGTTGTTTTGTGTCCCTTTGTATTGGTTTATCTTCCACGACGATACATCTTCCATTGTGTTTTGTATCCTCGACTTTGTGATATCTTTGAGTCTTCATAAGATGGAGTTGTGGTCTCCTCAACCATGGCCAACTTGCTACAAGAAGTTACATTCTTCCTTTTGATGCTACTTGTAAACCTTTTGGGACCTTGCAAGCTCAATGTTGCAGAGTTCCCAAGACTCTGCAATTGACGGTTATGGTATACCTCTAACTTGCAACTGGACCACTCTGTCATATTGTGACGTCAATCCACTTGCAATTTGTTATTGCCTCATTCTTTTGCATGCTTTGATATCATTGTGAATCAACCTTCAAGATTTGACCCTCACATATTTCTTAGGAGGTGAGAACTTGAGTAGGATTCTATTTATCCTTTATTTCTCTTGGGAGGGAGGCGATGAGATTAGGTGGGAGTACGAGGACCAATCTAGAGAGATGATGCACACTTTTCGTAGCAAGTGTTCCCTAGTAACCTAGAAGTGGGCTTAGAGGACATGTTCTTTCTATTGTTGTAGATGAACATAGAGTTTCACTTCGACACTTGTAAACCTTGTTTTTTTGGTAAGTTTATATGTTTTTTTGATCTGCAAGGAACCATGAACCCCAACTCCACAATATCACATTGAAGCTCATTTTAATGTGGAATTCTATCAAACTTGACCAACTTATACACATGAACATGGCTCTATACTTACCAAAATTTAAACTCAAATAATTATCCAGACAACTCTTGACCTTAACTACCACTTCAATATTTTATTTTATTTTATTTTTATATTTTTGAGTTTATATATTATAATGCTCAAACTTAACTCCATATATTTTATTTTATTGTATTTTTATCTAGCTCCATATATTTTATTTTATTGTATTTTTATCTAGCTCCATATATTTTATTTTATTGTATTTTTATATTTTTGAGTTTATATATTATAATGCTAAAACCTAACTCCATATTTGTTTTCTTTCGATAAATCCCAAGACTTCGCACTCAAGGGCTTCGAAACACTTATATTCAAAGATACTATTTATCATTTAAAAAACCCCCAAATTATGCAACCTACTATTAGCTTTCAAAGGCCACGACTTCGAATCAAGGGCTTCGAAACACTCATATTCTAAGACACTATTGTTATTAAAAAAAATTAAAAACCCAAATTATGTAACTAACTATTAGCTTTCGAATTTTGAAGTTTCATGTGAAAAGCCATATCTAAGGAATTTCATATTCCATGTTTCAGAGGCCTGCACATCTTGATGACATTGATGATATTAATCCACTACAAGCATTTCTGTTATTGAAAGCGTCACACAGTTAACTGAATTTCATCACCGAGGGAAACTAGAAATTTGGGCAAAACAAAAAGGAAGAGTTCGTCACATTCATTACGTGCGAGAATCATCAGGTACGTCATCGTCGCCATGGATTGTCCAGAAGAAAAAACAGAAAAAAAATGTTTTAGATTTGTTTTGATATATTTATTGACCTTTAGATAGTTCAGGTTGAAAAGCCTTTATTTTCTACTGGGGATTGGTCTTTCGCGCTTCTTTCAGTGAGTTCCTTTTAGCTGTACTTTGTAATCTAGGGTTCATATTCGATATTTTAATGGAAAACGAGGTTTCATGGAAACCGAGCACGCGACTGCCATTGAAGCTCCGTTTCTCAATGCTATGAAAAACTAATACATATCTAAATGCTATAAGAATTTGGTAAATATGGAAATACGAATGCTGTGTTTGTCAATATCAGGGTTTTTTATGAACGCGTCAAATAAAATAATTGTAAAATATACATTTTTCTAAGAAGTATAATGCAGAATCATTAGTTCCATGCAGTGCATAGCAGCCTACTGGTTTTCTTAGGTTTTCATTCTAGAAACCCTATTATACATGCTGATGGTTCATTTTAGGGTTTTAAAAGGTTGAATTGGTTTGCTCTTTGTAAAATGGCCTTTACAAATGCGTGGACCTTATAAACGTTTTTTCTTTTTCGTTGTCGTGTTTTATTTGGGGAATGTTTAGAGCAACTATCTGCCTCTCTTCTGCAAAGCAAGTATTCGTAAGCAGTGTCTTGGATCTTTATCTGTGATTGATTCCGTGGTGGAAACTTCCTTCTCCCTCCTCACCCTCCATATACCCATCTTGCCTTACGGATATCTATTTGATCTTGGGCACTTTTTCTTCTTACTCCTTAGATGTAATATTTAGTTCATGTAGTTCACTTATTCTCTTGTTTTGTTTTGCTTGATGATTTCGGGGTAGCCTAGGGCACCCCAACAGATTGATATCACTTGATGTACTTCCTAGTCCCATTGACCTACTTTTTGGTCATTTCTTGGACCTTAATAAAATTATCTTATTTAGGTGACTAATTGGATGTGCTACTAAACGTTTATCTATCTGCATGTCGTCATCATGTACTTCTTAAATCTACGTGTAGTCACTTTACAGTGTTGCAGACATGACTTGTCAAATTAGTTTATTTATGTTCGGGTTCAAGGCAATAGGCAGTGGACATGCTTGTGTATGGTTGTAACTTGGATATGAAGTTGTTTGCTCTCAAGGCTGGATTTTTGTTGGTTGAGAGAATTGAACAAATTTCCAGTCCCATTGTCCACTGTCCCTAGGAAAAGCTCCACAAGATTAAAACATAGCTTGTGAAATTTTGAATCCTGCAAGGTGTAGAAATAGACTGCATTTTAGAAGCAAATAGCATTATTTCCTCCTAATATAGATATTAACTGCAGAGATTAAGTGCTATGTAATAAATACTCTGTTTATAAGTTGGCAGCAAATGCAGAGTTCCTGGAATTGAGTCAAAACAGACAGATGGCATGCGATCCTTTACTTTGGTCATTTTGTTAAAAGAAAAGAAATTAGGGGCTTTTTGAAAATTTTACAGTTTAGAAAGCACCAAACTAGGCCTTGGATAAAAGTTTATTAAATTACTGTAAAAATGGGGTAAGGTGTGTATGAGAAACAGATTTGATGGTACAGAATAATTAATGAGATGCTATCCGCTTATGCTTTCCCCCAGTTATTATATATACTATCGAGGTCCAGACTCCAGATCACAGTTGGACCTTGTCAAGTAAGCTCTCGGGATACAATGAATTTTTGGATTTTCTCCCTGCACATCCCGAATTTGTGCAGGGTATCCCTTTTGCTTGTCTGCCTAAGTGAAAGTACAGTCAATCTATACTGATTTAATTACGACACTGTTGATCATAGTTGTCATAACAAATTCAGGCATGCATGCATGCTATCACTTTATAAACAAACATTCACTGCAATGTACAAGCTCAATATATTTCATTAAACAAGAGTCCAAACATTCAGCGTAGAATTTGTCACCATGATAGTTGACAAATGAATATAAATGTATAAACTTGAAATGATGTCACTTTAAGTGAATTAAACAAGGGGAAAATTTCAATATTTCCCTTATGCAGGTTTAAATCTTTTTTATTGAGAGGAAAGAAGAAAGGACATCATGTGGTATCAGAGAGGTTATGAGGGCTAGCAAGCAATTTGGGAGGCAAGCTTATTCTTTGACACAAGACCAAATGTTGTAGGAGTTTAGAATGCGGGATGAATATTGGTGCTGAGAGTGGAATTGCTTAAATGGTTCTCTTTGTAGCCTTTTCTTCTGCAAAAATGAATTTGAATTTGAAATTTGTATTTGTTGATTTCTTTTTGTTTTTCCAACAGTTAAAGTATTATATTCTTTTATTATTATTTAATATGCAAAAGGATCACAACTGAATGATAGATATCCATAGAACAATAAGATATATCCTCAGGGAAAGCCTCAAGGGAGAGAAAACCCTGCAAACTTTCCTTAGTATAGATTCCTCCAACATGTACAATGTCATACAATGCTCTTTCACGAAATCAAGACAAAATAGACCAAGACACGAACTAAGAATAGCCTCCTAGATAAGTGCGTACTACTCTCTTGTACTTATATTCAATGAGTGATCAAAATGACTTGATACAACCTCTATTTATACTCTAAAAGACCTAAAAGACATGACTTATCAATAAAACCTTTCACAATTACACTTAGGAATAACCAATATAATTACACTTAGGAATAACTTCCGAAATTACATAAAATCTCAACACTTTCTCTTAATGAGGAAGATATTCTATCCGGCACGCCATCCACACGAGCTCATGACCATTGATTGTCGGACACACAAATCTATACATCATAGGAAATCCATAGTGACCTCACAGCATGCATCCAGGGTCGGTGGGTAGCTCTCCAATAGCTACAACATGTCATCATGAGACTATCCAGTTTCCTGCATAAAACTCGGATATCTTATGCATGACATCCAATATGTTGTGATAACATCTATAACTCGTCTCTTTAGCATTCATCCAGGGCTGATGGGTAGTTCTCCAATAGCTACAACATGTCATCATGACATCCACTACCCTGCGATTACATCTGAAGCCATCAATCCCTATGAAGAGGGACTACGCCGAGCTTCTCCCTGAAGTACTCGAACTTCGTCCTTGACAATGGCTTTGTCAACACATTCGCAACCTGCTCATCGGTAGCCACATATTAGAGCCTCATTGCTCCCTTTTGCACCATATCCCTGATATAGTGATACCTGATTTCGATATACTTCTTCTTATCATGAAACACTGGGTTCTTTGACAACTTTATACAACTCTGGTTGTCGCACAAGATACAGGTCGCCTCCATCGCAATATTGAATAATTCAGTCAACAATTTTCGAAGCTACACTGCTTCGCGACTTGTTGCACATGCTGCCACATACTCTGTCTTAGCCGTACTGAGTGCTACACATGATTGCTTCTTGTTGATCCATGAAATCATACTAGATCCCAAAGTGAAGCAACATCCTAATGAATTTTTCCGGTTTGCAACACTACCGGCCCAATCTGAATTCGAATATCCAAGTAGATTGATCTCACTATCTGCAACATACTTGAGCTCATAATCCACTGTACCTTTAAGGTACCTCATCACATGTTTTATTGCAATCAGGTGAACACGTGTGGGGTCAACCATGTACCGACTTAGGGTGTTCACAGCGAAACATATATCTGGTCGTGTATTTGTCAAATATATCAATGATTCAATCATCTGCCTGTATAATGTAGCATCCACAAACTCTGAAGCCACATCATCCAACAACTTCATATTTGATGCCATTGGTATAGCCATCGGTTTACAATTCAACATCCCCAACCTCTTCAGGATCTCCACAACATATTTTCCCTGATTTAGGAAGATCTCATTCTTCCTTTGCCATACCTCTAGACACAAAAAGTAGTGCATCAAACCTAGGTCTTTCAATTCAAACTCTGAAGAGTTTTCTCTTACACTCAGTGATGAGCTTCTCCACTCCTTTCAAGAATAGGTCATCCACATATAGTAGTAATATCACCGGTCCATCATCCTCAACCTTGAAGTAAAGGTTAGGATTTGCACTGCTCTTGGTAAATCCCAAGCTCATCAGAAAACCATTAATCCGATCATACCATGCTCTCAGTGTTTGCTTCAATCCATATAATGCCTTCTTTAACCTGCACACATGTGTCTCCCTGTCATGTGTCTCGAATCCTTGTGGCTGTTCCAGGTAAACCCCTTCCTCTATTACCCCATTCAAAAATGTCGTCTTCACGTTCATCTGATGAATCTTCTATTTCATCACAGTAGTTATTGAAAGAACAACCCTTATTGAAGTATATCTTGCCATAGGAGAAAAAGTCTTCTCGTAGTCAATTCCTCCCTTTCGAGAAAATCCTCATGCTACAAATCTAGCCTTATATTTCTCAATGCTTCCATCTGCAACATGCTTTGTCTTGAATATCCACTTGGAGCTCACAATTGATTTTTCCTTAGGTCTAGAAACCACATCCCAAACGTCATTCTTCACTATTGACTGGTATCCCTCGACCATGGCATCCTTCCGTTCTTTCTTTCTCGCAGCTTCTTCATAGCTGATAGGCTCTACATCAATGATATCACACAATAATGCCACATAGCCGAGATACAGTTTTGGTTTCTTGACTTTCCTAGATGATCCATCCTGGGCACCATATCTCTCTACATCTCTGATGGCATCTTGTGCCCAAGCTGGTCTTCTCTTTTGTGTAGGCTTCTCCATAGACCTCTGTAGTTTGGCCATATCTCGATCCTCATGAATGGATTCCTCTGCTTCCACTTCTCTTGTCCTTGGTGTTGATGATTACAGTTGCATGAGACATCCTCCAGGACACAGACTGAGTGAGTCGGCCTGAGAGAAAGCCCATGAGTTGGGTGTGTGGTTCCTCTCTGAGATGGAGAAGGATCGTTGTGTGCCCCTGTGTGGGGTGAGGAAGCCCCTCACTAGGGTCTTTTGCCATTGCTCTAACTGCTTGGTCCCAAACCAAGAACCCTAGGAGTGTACTGGGGGGCCTAGATCTCAGCTAGGGTCTTATGCCATCCTCCCGGAGAATGGCTCTTGCAGTTGCACTAATTTCAACACTCCCTCTCAGCAAGAGAGGCATTCTCAGCAACACCAAGATTGTCTCGAAAGTAGACAAACTTTGTCAAGGATAGAGGCTTGGTCAAAATATCTGCGGTTTGTTCTCCCGTCAGAACATACTGAATACTGAGAATGTTCTTCTGCACCATGTCCCCAACATAGTGGTATCTCATCTCAATGTGTTTCGATCTGTCATGAAACATCGGATAATCAGAGAGCTTTATACAACTTTGGTTATCAAAGTGAATTACTGTGGGTTCTAGCTCAACACCGAACAAATCTGAGAGTAGCTTTCTGAGCCACACTGCTTCTCTACTAGCAGAACTTGCAGTAATATATTCTGCCTCTACAGTGCTCTGAGCTATGGAGCCCTGCTTCCTGCTGGAGGAGATCATAGTTGAACCCAAACTGAAACAATACCTGGAAGTACTCTTCTGGTCGACTGTATTGCCCATCCAGTCTGAGAAAAAAAACATGGAGCATTACACCTCCATTAGAAGTGTATTTGAGTCCATAGTTCATTGTACCCTTCCGGTACCTCAACACATGTCTTTGCCGCAACCAAGTGATCATGTCTCGACTCAACGATATACAGACTCAATGTATTTATGGCAAGGCATATATCTGGCCTTGTGTTCGTCAAATGCATCAATGAACTAGTTATTTGTTTATACATGGTGGCGTCCACTATCTCTGAGAGTGACACAATAACTTCTCCTTATGGAAATTGTACTGCCTCCCTCTCTCAGAGTACCTCTACATACACTGGAGTTGATGTCGTGCCTGTTCCTGCTGCATTTCATGGACCAACTCACATACTGGGGCTGCTATACCTACTCCCTCTGAGTCCCATAATATGTCTGCCTCCTTGCATGAGCACATTGGCTCCCTCTGAGCCTACAAGATCCTTTGACTTTGATCTGGTGTCGTATCTCTTCAAGATGTACTTGGTGCTGGTACCAAATTTAATATGGAAAGTTGAGTCAAACTTTTACCAGGTTATGCTTTCTTTCATGTGACCTCACTATCCACTAACCAAGTCTTCTCTTCAGAAATTGAGGATACATACATCGAAAGACATGTAGCCTTATTGAGCTCCTGTAACAAGGACAATGGCTCAATTACAATTTCAGGACTCCTGATTCAAAAAGGATATCTGATAGGTTCCCAAGACAAGGGAGAAAATACCCCAACTACCAAGAGAACTTGTTGGGCTCTAGGAAAACAACCCAACCAAAAATATATATTTTTTTTTACTCAAATGAGAGCTTGTTGGACTCTCCTACTGAGGATAATGGTCCAACATACTGCTGAGTTTCCAAACCAGGGAGAAAGACGTAGCTTACATCAATTGAAATAAGTATGTGCTGAGATCACAGCTTCCTTTGTCATATAACCAAGATACAAAAGAGATTCTGACAGTATTCCTTTAAGACACCTGTCCATAAATACGACAGGAAGGTAAACATAGCTCTTCTCGCTGTCTTTAGTAGTCACAAATTCAGTGATTGAATGCAAATGATGCATACCTGGACTTACCTTGAACTTACTTGGGCTGAAGACACACTTGTACTTTGCAGCCTGCTACCAACTGTAGCTATCTGGGACATATTTTGTGTATGCAGATGTTTGACATGTATCTGTTAGTTCAAGTAACTCCATATCCTCAAGTGATCATCCCACTGTCCTGTTGTAACACTTGTTTGTTGTCTATGCTTGACCCCCTTTTAATAGGGGTTCAGTTCTTGACCAGAGTTACTTACCAATTTTTGAACTGATCAACTGGATCTTTTGAAGGCAACAAATATCTGCATTGTAACCAATATTTTCTCGCAGCAAGTTCTGTTGAAGTTGTCATGAGAGAGCCCAAGTAGGATAAAATGCGTATGGGTATTTGTGGCTACGCAATGTAATGTAAGTGTGCCCATGTTCGTTCAATTTGAAATTTACCGAGAAGCCCTCTTAATAATTTTGATAGAGGAAACTTGAACAATATCTCAAGGAATCTGCAACAGAAAACCAAGGATCCACCAAAATAAAGAATCCTAGCCACCAATTTCTCCTAACAAGGAATCTCTCTCAACTATCATTGGTCACTCCACCAAAGATCCACAACAAACAAGTTTTCTTTGGCACCCAAACTTGCATCCCACAAGTGTACAAGAGAAAAACAAGATAGTCTTCCACTATCTTCTCCACATCAAGCAGTCCAAATAGTACTAGGGTAAGTATATGCCACAAAGCCCTAGTCTTCTTCTTGAATCTCCTCATGAACCCTACCGCTCAAGATAAAGAAGGCAAAGTACAATGAAGGAGACAAGTTTGCTCTAACTCTCACATCTCTTAACACAAACATGTGTTCAATATGAATTATGAAAAGACTCTCCTTCCTTTATTTATATTAAAGGTGAGGGAGGAAAACAATCATAAAGTGAAAATAAAGTCATGTAAATGGTAATCATTATCATAAGGAGGACATGTGCCACTACATGCTTGCTCTATCCATTGGTGGATAGGGTTGTTATAAAATCTGCAAGGTGAAAATGGCAGCCCATCTTTAAACCATAAAAAGTCATCAAACAACAAAAAACTAGGCGGCTCCACCAAAAATCTGCAACAACCACTTCTCTGCCCTTCTATCACACATGCACATGCGTTCTTCAGATTTAGTAGTGCAGAGCCCACATGGGTTTTCTCAGGAAGGATGGGAACCCGCTATGTATAGACTAAACCACGGATTTCCAAAACCACCTGCACGAATTGGTGCATGTTGGAGCAATGGAAATCGTCTTCATATTGCCATTTTCCAGAGCTCCCCTCCTCTTCCTTCTTCCCTTCAATCTCAGTCTGTTTCAGACACTGCTCTTGTTCCTGTTGTTGAAGAAGGCAGTGGTGGTAAAGTGGTTGAACTCGGGCTTGGGGTTCTCATGGAGAAGGCGACTGCCAAGAAGCTGAGAAATGAAGAATTTCTTATGCATCTGCACCTGCATTTCTATTGCTGCAAAGTCAGAAGTAACTTATGACGAGCCCTGTGGGGCTTGCTGCTGCTGCCGACTTCTCTGTAGACTGGTGGGAGCATGTGATGGAATTCAGTTGTAGCATAAGTACAATTTTAGGGCCCGTGGGAGATATGCCCATATCAATGGAAGATAATGCTGCAATGCTTTTAAAGGAGTCACAGGAGCAGACTCTTATGAAGGTGGTGAGAGATCTGCCAAAAATTCCTTTTATTTATGTTGACAAGCAGTCATTGTCCTGGTTTCCTGAATGCCTTGTTGATTTGGTTTACAACAGGGTGCTTTCTAGGACAAAGATGACACTCCATTCAAAATTGGTAGCCCTGCAACAAAAGCTGTGCAAATTGCAGTTTCCTGAAGATGATCCAGATTACTTGGAGGGGGTTGCTTCTGCATTGCCTGTAGGATGGCTTGAGTTTGTGTTTCAAGGACTGCCTTTCTTCTGCCTCAAGAAGTGGCTTGGATCTGCAAATGGATTTCCCACAGCAGGGCTGGGAATTACTGCAGGTAATGTCCATATATAGGGCTTGGACCTGCTCCTATAATCAGCCCAGTCCTATTGTTAAATAACCTTAGATTTGTCATGGACCTGTGGCTGCCTCAGCCTTAGAACAGGCTATAAGAGTATTGAAGGAGACATACTGAAAAACAGAGATGATATAAAACATGCTTACTACTGATCTGCAGAAAAAACCCTTAAAAGTGGATCTACGCAGGCTCAAAAGTCTGCCACTATTGAGCTCTTTTCACGCCCTAAGCTCTGATACCATGTTAGTTTTTAAGAAAAATAGAAAACAATGATATCCTTTTTCTAATTCTGTTCACTAATACAAATATAGATCAACACTCAAAACATTTAACTGAAGCAGATTAAATATGGATAGTTAGATCTGAACATGTGAGAACAAGTTTTCTGAATGCAGATTTCAAACAAAATAATTCTTTAACTTACCTCTAGCCAATGGAGAAAGTACCTGTCACATATAGATTTTGTCCCCTTTATTATGCTCAGAAGTTAGCTTAAAGTCATGGATCAAACTCAAGGGTTATGATCATCTTTTATGATATTAGGTAGACTGTTTTGCCAAGTAGGACCACACACGGAGTTGAAGCAAACACCCACAATAAAAAGTTCAAAACTGGACTGTAATACAAGCCCTTCAAACCAAGAAGGTACCAGCCAATGGGACAACAAGAGAGAAACCCTTCAAGCAGCAAAAACACTAGCAAAAGGAACAACAAGGGGTAAAAGCACCCTCAAATGGTGACAGTAAGGAGAAGGAGGTCACGGTGCCCTTAACAACATACAGTAGCAACAGAAGAAGAGGCCATGACACACACCAAGAACCCTAGGAGTGTACTGGGGGCCCTAGATCTCAGCTAGGGTCTTATGCCATCCTTTCGGAGAATGGCTCTTGCAGCTACACTAATTTCAACACGAGTCTACCCTTTGCAAATGAAATGAGACCCCCTTTTATTGCTTCTTCTTTTAACCTCCTCCCAAATAAAATATTATTAAGAGGCATCTAGGTTCCTTCGTAGGTGGAGCATTCCTCTCATATAGGAGAATTTTACTTCTGACTTATAGGTTTTGAAAGTGCCTCCAAGGACACATTTCACCCTATCATGTTAGATGCTCCTCTTTTGGGTGCTTTTATCCTCATTTAGGGTTTTGACCATGTTAACAACACTGCATGGTATCTCCTCATGCAAGAATCTCACCTCCAAATATGTAAAAATGCCTCTAATAATGTGCCCTCAACCCCATAAGACCTTCTCAAATTTGAAACATAGTTACCAAATTCGGCTGAATTGGCAAAAAAAATCGAATATTCGGGGATTCGGTTTGGTTCGTGGATTAATACGAAAATTAGAATTCGATACAAGTATATTCGGTTGATCAAGGAGGTATCAATACTTGGTGTTGCTGAACAAAGTGAGGGATATTCACGGAGCGGAGTAAGTTTGAGTGGGGGTTATCCCGCGAAGGACTACGAGTTTCTCCTGAACGGGGAAAAATGCGATGGATGAAGGAGGGCGAGACCACTCTCTCTAAGGGCAAAAGATGGGGAGACATGTACGCGAGGAAATAGAGAGGCTCACTCTACTCTCTTATGCATTAGTAGAGGACACGAGACTGGAGAGAGGCCTTGAAAGAAAGGAACTACTTCTTGTTGTCGTGGAAAAGCGAAGGAGGTCGCTTCTCCAGTGCAAATGTGCATGTTGGAGATGTAGTCCATGGGCTTTTGCAGATCGAGATTTGTGTGCTTAAAACAATTGTGTTACCACTTGGCAGTCTCGTGTTTTTAATAAACAGTCGCACGTCGATGTATCTTGATGCCTATTTAGTTGCACATGGTTTAACACTGTTTTTGGACATTGTGGGAGAGTTTTCATGGTTCCTTCATGGCTGCTAGCTCTTTGTTTCATTAAACCTGCACATAAATTAAATAAATAAACATGAGAGCAAACCCCCCCAAAAAAGAGGCCAAACAACTAAATACATAAATGAAAATAACGACGGATTGTTTCCCTTCCCCTTCAATGCTAAATCGATTTTCTTTCAAGAGAAATGGGAAATGAATAATTATGCTCAATGCTAGGCTTGGGTGGGGTTGGTGGAAGCTCATGAAAGGTTTCTCAATGTTGATGATTATAGTTGCGTAAGACATCCTCCAGGACACAGATTGAGTGAGTCGGCCTGAGAGAGAGCCCATGAGTTGGGTGTGCCCATGAGATGGGTGTGTGGTTCCTCTTTGAGACAGAGATGGAACGTTGTGCCCCTGTGTGAGGTGGAGAAGCCCATGAGTTGGGTGTGCCCATGAGATGGGTGTGTGGTTCCTCTCTGAGACAGAGATGGAACGTTGTGCGGCTGTGCCCCTGTGTGAGGTGGAGAAGCCCATGAGTTGGGTGTGTGTTTCCTTTCTGAGACGAAGATGGAATGTTGTGTGCCCTTGTGTAGGGAAGCCCATGAGTTGAGTGTGTGGTTCCTCTCTGAGACGGAGATGGAATGTTGTGTGCCCCTGTGTAGGGAAGTCTATGAGTTGGGTGTATCGTTCTGAGACAAAGATGAAACGATGTATTGGCCTCCTCTGTGCAGAGAGTTGAGATGATTTGATACTCCAGATGATTCTCCTGTGTAATGCAGTGAGAAAGAGATCTGCTGAGTTGGATGTGCCTGTCGCTGAGCACAGGTGAACGTGTATCGTTCTGAGACAGAGATGAAACGATGTATTGGCCTCCTTTGTGCAGAGAGTTGAGATGATGTGATACTCTAGATGATTCTCCTATGTAATGTAGTGAGAAAGAGATCTGCTGAGTTGGACGGGCCCATGGCTGAGCAAAGGTGAACATGATTCTAGTGGCTGAGCACTAGTGAGTGTGGTTCTCTTGTGAGACGCAGTAAGATAGAGATGTGGACATCCGTGTGGCTGAGCACAGATGGATGAGCCCCTAGTGGCTGAGCACTAGTGGGTGTATGAGATCCTTTGCTATATTGTACAAGAGTCAGACTTACCTGTAACCCTATTTGTGATGTAAAGGGTACAGGTCGGCCCCACCATAAAGTGAAAGATAATTAATGTAAAAGATAATTAATATGGTAATTATTAATTATATTCCAAGTTATTGAGGTCGGCCTTGTTGTGCCAATAGACACTATTGTTGACAGGTTCAGTCTAATATAAATAAAGGTAAATTCCCCATTGAGGAATCATATCACAAGTGTGAGTTTGGAAATTTCAGCAAACACTTGTTCTTGGGAAAAGTGCGCACCTCTCTTGG
>SNQJ01S0016163.1:31119-60792 GCA_010110895.2 Picea sitchensis
CGAAAAATTGAATATTTTATGTATTTTTAGAAACCGGTTTTTTGATCCGGTTTTATTCCGGTTTTTTTCCGGTTCCGGTGTTTGGGGTCGACCGGTTCGGTTCTTGCAACATTGGATCTAACACAGTAATGGAATAACAATATATCAAGAACAAGAGAACACCACATCAATCACACACAACACCAAGATATACATGGTTCACCCTCTCCCTACGGCTACGTCCACAGAAATGTGCTTTATAATATATTAAGATGAAAGCATACAGTTCTTATTTGCGCTCTTAGCTAGCGGATCTTCTCTTTTTCTCTCTTCTCTTTGTCTTCCCTCCCTGCGCACCCAGCTGCAGGGTTGCTCTTCGCACCCAGCTGAAGATCTTACAACACAGACTTCCCTCATTGCTCAATGCTTCTCTCTCTTACTACAATAATCACTCATAACAATAACAAACTTGGGACTCTTCATCGAACCCTCTTCCCTCATCTAGGTTCTTATTTATACATTACAATGACTCACCGACAGCCTTAGGCCGAAACCTAAGTGTCAAAACCCTAGATACCAAAACCCTAGGTGTCTAAAACCCTAGTCAACTTGACCCGCGTTTTCACGGCTTCGCTAGCCTGTCTTTCCTTCCTTCTCGCGCGGTGCTCCAAAGCATCCAATGGTGGCTTTTTCCGCTTGCTGAGTTGTCCACGATCCGTCTTCCGTGCTGATTTGTCATCCTCGATCTCCTCGTCCAACAACTTTCTTTCTCTTACTTCGCTCCGTCTTTTCTGCTCTTCTGCTCACTTCGACCCAATATTAGTCACTATGTCTTCCGCGCAATTCACATTCCGTCTTTTCTGCCTTAATCTTCGCTTACTTCCATACCCAAGGGCCAATAGGCCCCCAACACTCACCCGTGACTTGTCCCGAGGCACTTCAGATCTGAACTTTCCGTTTTGCTTCGACTTCAGGCTGCGCGGAGCAACCTGTGCTTTCTGCTCTCTCCTCGCCCATTGTGTGCAGATTGTCTTTTCTGTGTCTGGTGCCCAGTTTCAACTGCACCTGGTACCTGGACCATTCCTCTTTTTCTCTTACTGGTGGCTGCGAGGCAGCGGGTTGTCATAGTACAGTTTCAACCGTCTCCCGTTCACCAAACCTTCCTTCCATTCTCCATTCAAGGTCTTCGATTGCGCAACTCCTCCTTTCGTGACATAGACAACCTCATATGGCCCCAACCAATGTGTTCTGAACTTCCCTGGATGCTTCATGAATTTGCTGTCATATACCAATACCAAATTTCCTTGTTTAAATGCCTTCTTCTTAATATGCCTGTCATGGTAGGCCTTTTCTCTTCTCTTCTGTACCTGTTGATGGAATCCTGTAATAAATTTGTCTTCTTCTAGTTCGACCAATTGCATGAGCCTCTCTTGAGCAGCGCCAGTGTCATCCATATCTGTAAAGGTTGCGATTCTTAAGCTTGGGACCAAATATTCCATCGGGACAACTGCTTCGAGATCATAAACCAACTTAAAGGGGGTCTGCATTGTTAGCTTCTTGCAAGTGGTTCTATAGGCCCATAGTACTGGTGGTACTCTTAAATCCCAGTCATCCCTGTTCACAATGCAGATCTTTGTCAACGCTGTCTCCAAGATCTTATTGAATGCTTCAACTGTCCCATTCACTTGTGGATGGTAGAGTGTGCTCTTCTGATGGTGGATTGCAAATTCCTCAGTCAAGGCTTCGATGGTCTTATTAATAAAATGTATGCCTTGATTGCTCATAAGGATCTTTGGGCATCCAAACCTGGTTATAATGTCATCGAAGATGAAGCGCGCAGCGGTAGTGGCACTACAATCTTTAACGACTCTTGCTTTAGCCCATCTGGTTAAGTACTCTGTCGCAGTGATTATGTACCTTGCTCCTGTGCGCTTTCTTGGTGGGTTTATAGGTCCCACGAAATCAATGGCCCATTTCTCAAATGTTTGTAGGGTCAGCTGCGGTGCTAAAGGCATATCATCTCTTCTGGACGGTTTCCCAACTCTTTGGCATACATCGCAGGCTCTGTCGTAGTCCTTAGCATCTGTGTGTAAAGTAGGCCACCAAAGGCCAACTCTAAGAACCTTCTGCGCTGTTGCTTTTCCTGCGTAGTGTCCTCCTGCGATGCCTTCATGAGCTTCTGCAAAAATTAGTGGTCGTTCTGCTTCCATAACACATCTCCCCAGGATCTCATCAGGTCCCATTTTATATAGTTGTCCAGCTATAAGTGAAAAGTCTGCAGCGCGCACTACCAGCGGTTTCTTCTGGGTGATTGTATATTCACTAGGTGCCATTCTTGTCGACAGGAACTGGACTATCTCGGCGAAGTGATCATCAATCTTTCTAATGGCCAACAACTGTGCATCCGACAGTGTATCCTCCAAACTAGTAGGTTCTTCTCCATGTTCCAACCTTGATAACTGGTCAGGGACTTTGTTCATTCTCCCTGGCTTAACCACAATCTCAAAATCATATTCCTGGAATAGTAGAAGCCATCTGCATATTCTCTCCCCCAACACTGGCTTGTTGACTAGGTAGCGCGAAGTGATCATTTAACATTTTAAAGTGTCCTCCCAACAAGTAGTGGCGAAACTTCTGCAGCACATACACCATGGCTAACCCTTCTCTCTCAGTGGTGGTGTAATTAATCTCAACTGTTGATAGCTTCCTGTTAGCAAAGGCTAACGGGTGATCAATGTCTCCAGCTCCTGGTTGTGCTAACACAACTCCTAATACAATAGAGGATGCATCGACATGCACGTGAAATTCCTTGCTCCAATCTGAAAACCAGGATAGGTGCAGTAACCATTTTCTCTTTCAGTGTGTCGAAGCTTTGCTGGCATTCTTCTGTCCAATGAAAGGTAGCTCAACTCCTGGTCCTTCTATGTCTCTCTGGCCTTCTATTTCGGCGATGTTCATCTTCCTAGGATCATCGTCTTCGTTAGCATTGATATTGTAACAGCCTTGCAGTTTCTGGGACCAACAATTGAATGGCCCCCACATGACATTGGACGTTGTGAAGATAAAGACAAAATTGATGCATCTAGAATGCTGCTAGAGGATGGGGGTGGCATGTCTACTCCAAGAATATGATGACCCAAAAGTTCCGCTTCCAAGCGCTCTACAACCATGGCTCCATCCTCTAAATTAGTCTCCTCTGGATTGTTGTCCCAAGTCGCATCTCTTTTGTAATAATCATTCCTCACTGCATCACAATAATGGGACAACAACCTCAAGTTGTAATACACATAAACCAATCTTTTTGCCCGGTCTGCATTCAAGTTGTTTCTCTTTACAATGTGGATGAAGCTATAAGTGCTCCAACACCTCTATGTAGAAGAGGTGTTAACCACCTGAGAAAGCACCTTCATCGCCACTTTATGCAAATATGTGGTAGAGGAGCCATACATGTTCCACCATTCGATAGAACCCAACCTATCTCAATCTTTGGTTGCATGCAAATTACCAAAGACTCCATGCTCACTAATGTATTTGCTCAATTTGCTTCGTACTTGAGCACACTCCTCTTCCTCAGTTACCATCTTGTCCAATGCAAGCATATATCCATTTTGCACCTTCGGATCTATGTGTGGTTTTTTCTTAACCCCACCCCTAAGTGCTGGTTGGGCCAACCAAGATGAGGAATAATATTCTGGGGTAAAGCCATATGTTAGGGCATGGAGTGGAACATTCGAATCATCCCACCTTTTGACCACATGTTTATGGATATTATCATTCAAGATCACATCCCTCAGCTGAACAATGTCTTTGATTTGGCCTAACATGCTGTCCATCAGCTCATACACCTCTCCAATCACCGACTGATCTGTATCTGCAAATCGAATCGTACTGTAAATGGGTTCGGTGAACTGCAAAATATACCTCACCTATGCCAAAACTGACCATCAAGAACTGTGTCCTCCATCTCCTGAAAGTCATTTCTGTCAGATGCAAATGTAGCCTTGTCTTTTAGATCCTGCCATGAATCACTCGAGACCATGCTAGCCAATGCCTCTCTTACCTTTAAAAGGTGCCTGAAGTGAGATATTAGCTAGCAAATCTGGTCTTTGCAATCTTTAGTAACTCCAACTTGGAGTGATTGCGAAAAATGAAGTGGGCCATGGTATGATTGGTAACAACTCTTATCATCTTCTTCCCTCTCTTGTACAAAGCACCTATCCATCTATAATCACGATCCTTCATTTTAATGATATCATGCATCAAAATGTTCATTGTGTGAACCAAACACCCTGACCAAAATATATTGGGTACTTATCCTCAATGATTGCTTCTGCTGCCTTACAATTAGCAACATTATTAGTGATGACTTGAATGACATTGTAGGACCCAATCTCTTGAATGGTTTTAATCAAGGCATCTGCAATATTAATACCGGTCTTGTAGCGATCTGAGTAGTCACGGGATGAAAGGAAGACCGCACCACTAGTAGACACACCAAGAATATTTATCAATGGCCCGCCTTTAACATTTGTCCAACCATCAGATACAATTGATACCCCATGTCGGTTCCAATCATTTGTAAATTTTCCTAGAGCACCTTGGATTTTGGCTCTTTCCCTGTCAAGTCCCAAGGTTCTAGCTTTGTCATACTTGGGGCTCTTGTATACTTTAGGGGCACCATTGATGGCTTGTACCATTTCATGCCAATATGGTGAGCAAAGAATATTGAATGGTATACTACATGCATAGAGAAACTTAAATTTTTTTGCATCCACATCATCTCTACAACCTTGGTCAAGGAAATCTAATAGTGTTATACGCCTTGAAGATGAAGGCAAGAATGCACTAGCATGGGGGGATGCGGATCAACCAATGAACATTCTTTGTGAACTCTCATGTTCAACCCTTGGTGTTTTGGATTTGTTTTGTGCTGCCTCCTCTTCCCTTTGTTATTTGAGTCTGTCATTGGGTGGCACTTTCACATAGGTTTTGACTCCTATAGTCTTACCTTCATTCCAGTGCATAAGCTCACATAGATGCTTTCTCACACGGGTATAGGAACCTGTGTAATTTGTATGACAATTGTGGCATGTAAATTTTGTGGCTTCACCCCCTTGCCCTCCCCCAAGCCTTGTGCCATACTTTCACAAAGGTCTTAAATTCTCTTTGGGTTTTTGGGGATCATCACTATCATTTTCATTGTCATCGTCCCCTTCCTTTCCTTCCTCCTCTCCATGGTATGTGTTGTCCACTTATATATCTTCGTCACTATGATGGGTATTTCGACGTCCTCCAGTTCCCACCACCACCATCATAATCAAAATTGGAACCAAAATGACATACCACATTGACATCATCATCATGATTGTTGAACCTTGATAATAACTTGCTACTTGCAATAGAATGATGGAGGAGAAATGTGAAAGAGCAGGAGAAGAAAACATTTGAATATTCAACATAGCATAATATACTAGTTTACAACACATGGATTAAAAAAAACAAAAACAAGAATGGGCTTAAGAGCCTACCTCTTTAGCTCTCCAATCGTGGTTGGATATAACTATGGCAGCCTTCAATCTCCCTTCTAAGCTGTCACAAATGGTAGCCTTCAATCTCTGTTCCAACCTCTCCAATCTCCCTATGGAAGCCTTCAATATTCCTTCAATCTCCTCAAGAGCAAGAAGCTCACTCAAAACCCTCCTAGCAAAGATGAGTGAAATGAGAAATAGAATGAGAGAAAAATGGAGTGAGTGTTTTAAATTTTAATACCTTAGAAACCCCAATCATACCTTTTCCTCCCTTTTGGAACCTTGTCTTGGTTCCCAAACACCCCCCAAAACAAAAAAAAAAAAATGCTCAAGAGGACCTCTCGCGCACGGGATTGTTTAGGAGCACTCTGGGAGCGTTTTTTTTTTCCACCTGGGAGCGATCCCAGAGGCGCTCTCGGATCGGGCAGGGAGCGTTTTCTTTTGGTTGAGAGCACACTCCCTGAAAGCGCTCCCAAAAGGGAGCGTTTAGGAAGTGTGCTCCCAAGAGCGCTTCCTGAATGCTCCCTTTGGGAGTGCGATTTGGGAGTTGGGGGGCGGGGGGGCTCTCCCGTAGTGTAGATCTGGGCCCTAACAACAACTCCTATATGAGTGCCTCTGTGAATTGCAATGTTCATCTTCAGTCCCTCAACTTCCCCATTCATCGTGGGGTCTAGGCTCAGAATTAACCAAGTTGGCAGTGCTTTGTCTCGTTTGGGCCTCCCATTTTTCTACTAGGTTAGGGAAAATTTCAATAGCATATCCAAGTAAAGTTACTACGTCTTAGTGTCTTTGGATGTGGACAATCTTTGGAAATATGTCCAATCTCATGACAATTGTAACAATGAATAGGTCCCATTCTCCCACAATTCCTTCGTCGTCTATATTTGCCTCCTTGCCCTTGGCTTTTGGCTCCATGCTGGGGATGATTTTCTTCTCCTGGAAAGAAGTCTTCTCGAACCTTTCAGTGGAGGCTTGTGATGCCCCACAGTTCTCAGTATTATGACTACTCTTCCTGCATAACTCACAATGCATAGTTACCAGAGCAGAGGAATAATTTTGCAGTATTGAGCAGTGTTGTGGAGGGTGGCCATACCCCCTATAAATCTCACTATATTCACCCAAGGGAAAATACGGAGAATGACCTGTTGGGAGGTCTGCACAACTCCTCTCAACAAGGGATACTCAGATGGCCCTCTGTCTTACAACTAGTGCACCAGACCTGTTCTCATCCTAGCTTGGCCTTAGTGAATTCTTGAATTTGTGTTGTTAAAGTAGTCTACTGGGTTTGGAATTGGGTCAATTTTAGTGTTGAGCTAGACACAACTGTTGGGGTATGATCAGGGTACCTCTAAGTTGATATTCTTTGCCGTATCAAGGGAATCGAAGTCAAATGGAGAAGTTCTGCAAAAAACCACTCCTTGTGCTGGCTGTTGTGGATTTGATAGGTTAACTGACTCATCGGATCCCTGGAACTTTGGTTGTACTCCCAAGTAGACTCTCCTTCAAGTTGTTTGATGTCCTTTAGTTCCAGCTATAAGCAATGCTTTGTTACTCCCTCTCGGGTTTCTGACCTCGATGATCAACTGCTTCTTAACTTCATCCAGTTCTTACAACATCTGGTGGAGTAATTTGTACAAACTTCTTATACCATTGCAGTGCTCGACCTCTCAAAGTGGTTTAAAATTCCACCATGTTAGCATCTGGAGCTGTTGCGTTAGCCATTCCAAATGGCTTCATAGAGAAACTATCACTGTTCCACACCTCCATCCCCTTTTCCTGAGAATCCAGCAAGCCTCAACGTGGATCCTCCTTGTACCCTCACCATACTAATAGAGTTACTGATAAAAGCAAAGCACTTTGGACTGAGTTGAATCACTAAATTCTGATGTTGATTACTAAACAAGCTACAGTTTTCAATCTGACCACTTCCAGTAGTTGTACTGTGATTACCACTATTTTCACTGTTTCATACTCTCTCCCAGAAATATGTTGACTACTATTTGAAATTAAACTATTACTAACATAATGTTGTTGTGGTACATGATGATATCTAAGATACATAAGGTGTGTGGTCGGTACAGGGTTGGCTCTACTGTTGATTGGCTATATTGTCCAGTGATGGGATCTCTTCTTCAAATAGTTGGAACTCTGGTGTGGGGATTTACAAAACCCCCACATTACCAACCGATTGAGCTCCTGTTGATCTTAATGATCTTTTTGAAAGAATTGATAAGGAAAACTTAAAAACATCATTATTTTCTAACATTACAACCACCAATTCATCCACCAGCAGCATCAACTTCTATTGATTTCCCACCAGCAGCATTCATGTTTTTTGAACATGACATTGAAAAATTACTGGTGCTAAGCATTTTCTGACTTCTAATCAGGCGCCGACAGACAGTATTGGTCACTGAACTCTGGTTCCTTTTTACTGGTGGCTGACATCTTCGAGTCTTGGAATGTGGCATCACTGTATCATTGTCCTTAGTTTCTCCATCAGCAACACCATCTATATCATCCAACTAAGGACTTTTAGGACAGTGCGATCCTTTTCTTCCACGGTTCACTTCAGCAACCACTGCAGAACAGGATCAACAAACTAATCCATGGATTGAGAGATAGTTGTTTAGCAATCAAGGTTTTTACACCATCAATAAATCAGCCATTCACATCCGTTTGAGGGTTTTCCATCCTTGAAAATGCCAGACAATCTCTTTCAAGACTGCTTTTTAAGAATTTTTCTCTTTCAATTTATATGATGAAGGGATTTTTTTTTTCCTGGACTTCAACAGATGTCTTTTTCTTTCCAGCTTTTCGACTTCAAACAGATGAGCCTTCTTTAAATCACATCTACGGCCTTTGACACAGACACTATGAATTCTCTTTACATTCCACAATTTACAAACAATGAAAATTTCTTTAGCCTGTCACAGCTACAATGCTTGGCTCCACACCTCGTCATGCTAATATGGTAAGGGTTTTCCAGTGTCTCAGCTAGACTTTTCACAAGAGTTCTGATTTAACACACGAATGCAGTCAGGAAGGACTCTTTCCTCCAACCAATCGAACTGAATCTGCTCTGTTACCATATAAGAAAATAAGACAGCACCACATTACAAATACAAAGCACACATAATATGGAAAGAGAGCAAGACAATTCTTTTATACTGCAATAGTGTTACAAAACAAGAGGCAAGCTTGAGGTGGCCTGCCATCAAAGAGGCTCAAGAGCTTGTCACTCTATCGAGAAGCAAACTACCTGACACAAAATATATGCTGTCTACTTTGTTATGGCAGTCTACATTGGCTCAGGCTAGTTTTGCTAAATAATCTATAAAACTGAAAAAATACACATACATGTATCTGAATTAATCCTGATCAATTCGTGAAAGATACTCTAAGCTAACAAACTTTCTATGAACTTGAAATATTTAATGGATCTTTACTTTGAATTTTACTTCTGCTCCATTTAGAGCTTTTTTAAAATTTTCATCTTTTCTCCCTTTAACACATTTTTAGGTATTTATTCTCCTCTTCGACATCACCCTGCATCATGAGATAACTTTTATTGACTTCTCTTCTTGCTCAATGTTAGAGCATAACACAAAAAAATGTGAGTCTAATATGGTCATTTTATTTGTTATTGCTGTGACTGAGGCAGTATTAAATATTAAGGTTGGCTGCTAGGTGGTTAAATCACCATAACTAATTTAAGGTGCTCGATAATGATGAGCAACTTGATAGTGTGGTACTTGTCTATTGGGCTCCCATAGATGTAATAGCTGCAGCATCAATATATTGGACATTTAATATTTTCTCTGAATATATCTGTCTGAATTAAGGAATGCATGCATCTGTATAAAGTCCTAAAGTTTATGTCCTAACTGCTCTGTCAGTGGGTTTTTCATTCATCTCCTAGTAAGATTCTATTATGAGAATTTGCAGTGATTTCTAAATGGAGTTGCAATCAACATGTGAGAATTTCTAGTCGGATCCCATTCTTGGGTCTTTACTTTGTAGAAGGATGCCATTATGTCTTCAATTGATAACCACTGTTTCGCAGCACAGGAGCAGTTTTATTATTTGATTACACCACTGTATAGCTAGTTTAGCAGTCAGATCATGCACTGAAGCTGTTATTTATATCCTCTTTTGTTCCATAGAATTAAGTGTTAAATGTATGGTCAATTTGACATACTTTATTGTTAATAGTTATAAAAGATTCCTTAGCCACCCTTTAGTTTGCCCACTTTCTAGCTATATTGCATGTTTGAACTCTTACTTGCGATGTTTCCACTTAAATGTTATATAATACACGCAAATGACATATGCTKGTGTTGATGTACAAAAGATGGTAGTAGGTATCAGGACAGTTGTCTGCCGTGGGGCATGTACTAGTAATATTGAAGTGGTAAATTTCAGTGTAGTCAAACTTGGTGAGAAAACAAGCTGAGTTGGCCTGCTGACTYGATGTGACTTGGCTGAGTCACTGGTTAACATGATTTTGTTAATAATTTAATTGAAAGGATTTAACAATAGGTTATGTTTATACGAAGAAAAAAGAAAGAAATTAAATTAATGTCGACAATTGACCAAATTAGGTCATTGAGACTCAAAAGTAAACTACATAAAGTGATAATGTGAATGCGGTTGTGCCTAAGGATGTTAGGATATATTTATATGAAGAAAAAAAGAAAGAAATTAAATTAATATCGACAAATGACCAAATTAGGTCATTGGGACCCAAAAGTACAAGTACATCAAGTGACAATGTCGATGTGATTGTGCCTAAGGCATATCCTGAAAAGGTATGTTAAAAAACATATTTGAAATGAAAAATTAAGTTCTAAATTAAAACTTATATAATATATGTTTAATAATAATACCAAGTTTACTAAAATGCGGTAGCTTAAGATACAGTTAACGATACTAAATTAAACTTTAATTTTGTGTTATGCAAAGCATTCTAGAACACTAATGTTATAATACTATATGCAGGTAACTTAAATATGCCAAATAATAAAAATATTAAATAATCATATTAGAATTTTATGTATCATACATGTAAGTTCATTTGGGCATGTTTAAAATTTGAATTCATATTTTACATATTTTTGTGTTCATATTTTCCATATTTCCCTTGATCTGTAAATTGTCGTGGATAATCCATTGGAACAGTTCGTCACAACAGATCTGATAAACAAAATTAGAATCTACACTATGAAGGTTAAATTCCGTTTAGATTCCAGAATATTTAGTTACTGATTTTCTGCTTATACACGAAATAAATAAAATGTGGAAAATAGAGAACAATAAAATACAATTACACACCATCCATAAAATAACACAAAGATTTGCTTTGGGAAATCCTCAAGGGAGAAAACCATATATGTAAGTTAATTTGGGCATGTATAAAATCTTAATTCATATTTTACAAATTTTTGTATTCATATTTTTCGTATTTCCCTTGATCTGTAAACTGCTGTGGTATCTATTTTCATTTCTTGATCTGTAAACTGCTGTGAATATTCCATTGGAACAACAGTTCGTCATAACAGATCTGATAAACAAAGCTGAAATTCATATTATGAAGGTTAAATTCTTTAGATTCAAGAATATTTAGTTACTGACTTTCATTATACATGAAATAGATAAATGCAGAAAATAGAGATCAGTGAAATACAATACTAAATTAAACTTTAATTTTGATTTATGCAAAGCATTCTAGAACACTAATGTTATAATACTATACGCAGGTAACTTAAATATGCCAAATAATAAAGGTATTAAATAATCATATTAGAATTTTATATATCAAACAAGTTCATTTAGCATGTTTAAAATTTGAATTATATTTACATATCTTGTGTTCATATTTTTCCATATTTCCTGATCTATAAAACTGCCAGGATAATCCATTGGGAACAGTTTGTCAACAGATCTCGATAAACTGAACTGGAATCACATCATGAATAGCTAAATTCCTTTAGATTCAGAATATTTAGTTATTGATTTCCTACTTACGAAATAGATGAAATGTGAAAATAGAGAACAATAAATACATAATCACACACCATCCATAAAATAAATGCCAATGATTTGCTTTGGGAAATCCTTAAGGGAGAAAACCATACATGTAAGTTCATTTAGGCATGTATAAAATTTGAATTCATATTTTACAAATTTTTGTATTCATATTTTTCGTATTTTGATCTATAAACTGTGTGTATTCCATTGGAACAGTTCGTCATAACAGATCTGATAAACAAACTGAAATTCACACTATGAAGGTTAAATTCTTATATTCTAGACTCTTTAGTTACTGATTTTCAAGCCATGCACGAAATGGATAAAATGCAGAAAATAGAGAACAGTAAAATACACACAAATTAAATCCCTTAATTTTGTGTTATGCAAAGCATTCTAGAACACTAATGTTATAATACTATACTATATAACTAACATGCCAAATAACAAAATATTAAATAATCATATTAAAATTTTATATATCATACATGTAAGTTCATTTGGGCATGTTCAAAATTTGAATTCATATTTTACATATTTTTGTGTTCATATTTTCCATATTTCCCTTGATCTATAAACTGTTGTGGATAATCCATTGGAACATTTCGCCAACAGATCTCGATAAACTAAAATCGAATCTGACACTGATTTAAGGTTAAATTCCGCATTCAAGAATATTTATTACCATTTTTGCTTTACGTACGAAATGATAAATGTGAAATAGAGAATATAAATACAATCACACACTATCCACAAATAATGCAGATTTGCTTTTGAAACCCTTACGCGGAGAAAACCCAACTAGAAGGTGAGGGCTGTCATTATCTTTCTCAGAAATAATGCAAGTACATAGGAGAAGGTACTCTCTATGGAGTTACTGAGACTTGTGGCATGTTAGACTACAACAGAACATTAACCCCTATGTTATGCTCTCTAATTTCCCAATCTCGATTATTTTTCTCTTCTATGGAACATAATATAATAACATAGAATGGAATCTCTTCTCCTCCTAGTGGCTCGATAATTAACATAGCCCGATAACCATTTAGGGTTTTGACTTCAACCTCACTCAGATAGGGTTTGAATCTTTCTAGAATCTTCTTGAAATTGCACACATGAATATCCCCACATATGTGAAAAATGGGGGCTAACATGGAATCCACTCACACCATGGTGGTCAACACGGTAGGTCAACTTCAGAGGCATGACTTTTGCATATGAGCTTCCTCATCGACGATTTTGTATTGCTGAGTTATCTTGATGTAGAATAATGTCACGGGTCTAAGTCAGGCTGAAATTTTACCACCTCAAAAATGGCTTCTAGTTTTGCATCCAATTTTTCCAACTAGACCCTACCATCAAAATGACTCCCTAGCTGATTCCATTTTTTCTACTCTGAAAGCATCTAGATAGATGACAATATATAATGATCCAATCTCGATCATACCTACCCATTTAGGGAATATTTTGGTCCATAAAATATTTACTAAATAAGGTGATGAAAGTTTTCCTCTACATCCTCCCTGGAGTACCACTTTGATTTTATTGGAAGTTGTCCTTTCAACCCAACTTGCCAAAGGTCATGCTACCCATATATTGTAGTTCTAGACTTACAAAACTCATATCCCTACCAATCCTTTGCCTCTATATCTAGTGCTAACCTTCCAAGGAAGTTGCAGGACTTGCTCCTCCTTATCCAACATGCAGGGCTCATAGATTAAGATTCTCCACATTCACCTGAGTAACGCGCTATTATGGTAGATTGAGTCTGTAGGCATTATCTCCTGCCTTTTCCAATACCTCAAAAGACCATATCTAAATTCCGATCTTCTTAATAGACCTCAGAGTCTTTCCTTATTCAACTGTAACTATACCGCTTTCCACTTCGAATGTTCTCTCGCTCGCGGCTGGTCATGCTTTAGTCTTGTGTCTTTCTCAGGACTTCTTCTGGTTCACACTTGAAAATGGATTTTCTTTATCTTCTCAACAATTTTTTTCTGCTTTTAATGCATATCCTATGAGATCCTCCCTCAATCCTCCTTTCTTGTCCATGTACAACGCCCAAGGGGTGAAGGTATAAATATCCAATGGCAAGTCACAGACTTACCAAGAGAAATGTGGATTGCTATGTTACAAGAGTGTTGTATAGATTTAGGACACAGAGCTTGTCAAGATTGTGGAGTAAACCATTCTAGAAATGATAGTCACCATTATTGTCACCTTATTCTACACGAATTTTCCTCAGGTCTATTGAAACATCTCTTTGAAGTCCTCATCTTCTGTGTATGTTGCTTTGTATGCATCACGGGTAAAAGGCTCCATGTGCACTGGAGTTCCTGCAGTTGTAATCTTGGATGTGGGTGGCTCTAAAAGCATGTCTCCCAACTTATTTGAAGCACTTCTTATACTTTTATGACCAAACATAATTTCTCTAAAAACCCCATCCACTTATATTTCCTTGTTTGTTGAAGCTTACTTTATGCCTGCAAATACTATAGTGGATAGTTATTTGTGTGGATGAAGCTATCCTTTCCCATCAGATATTGCTTCCACTTTTTGATATAGCTTGTACCAAGACATAAAGCTCCTTGTCATAGGTAGGGTAGTCGAGAACTTCACTCATGAAATACTTCATATTGATAGTAGATCACCTGGCCTTCTCCTCAGACATCGTGATTGCTCTACAGCATGTTCTATAATTTGCATTTGTTCCCACTTCAAGGCTTCTTACCTTAGCATTGGTGCTTGACTGCTATTTCTTTTCAACTTGTCAAAACCCTTCATGATTCTTCCCCCATTGGAAACTCTACCTCTGTTTGTTATGGCGTGGAGTGGTGAAACTACTGCTGAAAACAAAGCTATGAGCTTTTCACAAGTATCAGATTGCCCCAACAAAGCTCCTAACTTCTATGCAATTGGTAGGAACTTGCCATTTCATGAAGGCCTCCATAATTGAAGTGATTTCTATCTTGAACTCTCCATTGATCACATACTCCAAATACACTAAAGACTGCCGAAATATCACATTTCTTGAGGTTAGCTAACAACTAGCACTTTTTTAGAGTCTCTAACACACACATGAGATATGAGATGTGCTCCTCCTAGGTAGCACTATAAACAAGTATATCATCCAAATCACTATAACAAGTGAATCTAGATATTGGTGTAATACATCATTCATTAGTTTCATAAATGTAGTTGGTGTGTTGTATAAACTGAATGGCACAACCAACCACTCATACAAACCTTGTCTTGTCTTGAAGGCAGTCTTTCTGATATCTTTCGACCTCATACTTGGTGATATCCTCATTTCAAATCCAACTTAGTGAAGTAAACAAAATTCTTTAACTGATCAAGTAAAACATCTATACAAGGAAGAGGGTATCGATTCTTCGGTGTAATCTTGTTCAATTCCATGTAATCGATACACATTATCCAAGTCCCATCCTTTAAGCACAATTATGATGGGTGACTCTACAGAGAGGTACTTGTTGACCACACCTGTTCAACAATTGTTGGAACTCTAAGTCACAGGTCAATTTAATCCTGTGTTGGGAGGTTCACTAAACCAATTTAACCTGAACTAACTCAAATGCCTTAATTTGAACCTTAGGATGAATTTGAAGAGAATTTTATTGAGGTTTGGTATGAAGTTTGATTAGGGTTCAATATATAACCTCATTCAACCTGGTTGGTACCAACTAATCAACCTAATTTGTTAAGAACTTAACTCTAACCATGACTTAGGCTAATAAATCGCTTTTTTATCATTTCCAACTGACAAGGGGAGTTTGATAATTGGATTTCACGCTTCCACTTTCCTCTCCTTAGGTGATATCCCTTTAGGCTCTTGAACACTCCTCTGTATTCCTACAGTATAACTCCAATTGATGTTTCTACTATTTAGTACACCCCTCCATGGATGTATTTACTTTTAACAACTCTTCAATTTCAAACTGATTTTCTTTAGAAAAAGTAAACATATTTCTTGCTAGAAGTAATCAATTTCTTAGCTTGATTAACACTTATTATGTTTTGATTTGCCTTTCTCATGCTGCTGGATGATGAAGGATTTCCTTCCTTGATGAGGCAATATTGATTGGATCTCCGCATGAAGATAACATCCATCATATACATGTAGGCTTCCAAACACTACCTCACATACATCCACTCCTACTTCATCTATAAAATCAACACTTACAAATAAATTTAATCTTGTATTGTTTTATTACCTTGATCTATGTTCTTGTTTACCAAACCCAATGGAAAAGGTCTAGGATGATTGTGAACCTCCAATCCAAGCTAAGGACCAGATGTATCAGCCATGAGATTAGCCTCAGGAACCAAAGCCTAACAGAGCATCTATTCAGGTTCTTCTTGATTTGAATCTTGATGTGAAATTAGGTCATTCTTCTCTTTCTGGTGATGAAGGCTACTCTAGATTCACCTTCTTTTGCACAGATGTGCACACAATCTTTTCATCCACATATCCTAACCATTTTCAACCTGATTGTTTGAATCTGTGGATAGAAGGTTCTTTTCTTTCCATCCTTGTAGTTCTTGTTCAACTGGATGTAGCTTCTAGCATTTTTCCTCGGTGTAGCCATCACAGCTTGCAATGGTTGCTGAGATTTTGCACTAATGGTGGTTACCGCCTTCTTATTCTGTCTCTTCCACTTCTTCCCTACTGGAATCTCCTGTTGTTTCTGCTAGGAAGCACTCTACGTCTCTTGGCTCATGTTTCTGTGCACTTGCCTCTACACATGTATCATCCACTATCCTTAGCTTGAAGAGCATCACCTGCTTTTCAGAGATGATTATGTAAACTACCTAGATACGTGAGGAGTACATATGGGTTATTAGGAGAGATACCCAACATGATAGCCATTTTTTTGAACTCAGTGGTGTACTGTTGTACACTCTACCCTTGCTCCTGCCTGAAGTAGTGCCACCAGATCCATTGGTCTTCTACATACTCGATAGGGTAGAATTGGGCCTTGATGAGGGTTTTGAAGTCCCCCACCTAGTCACTGGCGGAGCAGCCTCCATCCTAAGTGTTGCATGGCTCTCACTGTTAAAGCATGCCTTTAACTTCACCTGTCAAATGAAATCTTTGCCTTTCATTATATGGTGAATGCTAAAATACTTAGTTGTTGCACCAATGATTTAGTTTCTAATGCATTGATTCACGCTATGGTTTCATGTTCCGCCTATATCTTTGAATAATAGGGACTGAAGGGTTAACGACACTGACTTGCCGTTTTTCTCGGTTCTTCCACAACTCCTTCTTTCCTTGGTCTTCTATCTCTCATTTCTCTCAATTTGATCTAACCTATTTCCATCATCTCCAACGGTCCTATTGGCTTTGTTGGTACCATGAAGAGGTTCATATTGTGAATAATGCCTATCACTGCATTTCCAACCACAAATTTCTTCATTGATTCGAGAAGAAACAGAACAAACCTGTTCACCATGGATAGGCTTCTCTTTAAGTCAATTCCTATATCTTGCAACTTCCCACAAATACTCAAAATAAAAACATGCTCTGATACCAAAATTATTTGTAATTTGTTGTGGATATTTCATTGGAACATTTTGTCACAACATATTTGATAAACAAAACTAAAATCTACACTATGAATTGTTAAATTCTTTAGATTATAGAATATTTGGTTACTGATTTTTTTCTCATGCATGAAATAGATAAATGCGGAAAATGGAGAACAATAAAATACAATCACAAACTATCCACAAAATAACACAGATTTGTTTTGAGAAACTCTTACGAGAGAAAACCACAATGAAGGTGAGGTTGTTGTTTCAGAGTATACACGTATACAAAGGAGAAGACACTTCTATGGAGCGTTTGAGAGTCGCTCAATAGGTTACTACAAAATTAACCCTTTGTTATGCTCTTTTACCCTCTCCCAATTGTTCGCCTCATATGGAACACAATACACAATATAGAATGGAACCCTCCTCCTATACTTTGATATTTAATATAGCCTCACACAGCCTCCAGGGGTAGGTTTGACTTCTCAATCCTCACCTCAGATTATTAGTTTTTAATTGTCTAGAATCTTCTGAAATTACATGCATATTCCCATATGAATAATGGGGATGCAGCATCCACTTTGCATCATGGTGGTCAACATGGTAGGTCAACTTTTTCATGAGGCATACAATCTCATACAAGTCAGACTGACATGATTTTTGCACTGCTGGAAGGTCTCGACATGTAGAAGGTTGTTTTGCAATTTTCCAACTGGGACCTACCACTAAAATGGTTTTGTCAGTTGATTCCTCCAATTTTTTCTCCTCTAAAGCATCGAGATAGATGACAAATAGTAAAATGATCCAATCCAGATCATCCCTTAACTCATAATTGTAGTCCATATCAATTTTGTTTTATACATTGTGTTACCCACCAAGTCACACTAGGATGGACTTGCAGTTTTGCCGCCAAAGATTGAACATGAATGTGTTCAAAATCAGAGTTCAAGTCTAGTCACACTTATGGCCAACTTTCTTTTTATTCCCATACCCTCTATAAGCACAGGATAAGATGAATAGCATGACTTAACTTGTAAACAGCTCCACATGGCAAAGACCCTTTGTAAGGTCTCCCCAAGATATGATTTCTCAGTTCTGTCTTTTGTGAACCAAGGCCTAAAGCTCCTAGATATGTCTAGGTCCCTCGAATTCAAGGTACCCATGCCCTAGGCATGGTTGATCCTTGGTCTTGCACCTTGGTGGTTACACTGAGGTCTCTAGATGACTCAGTTCCTGGTCTGCATCACAAAGAAAGACCCCTGAGAGGGCCCCTAGTGATGGTTTTACTCCAGGGTTCTTGGTTTGTGACCAAGCAGTTAAAGCCCTAGATAAGTCTAGTCAGGACATAGTTCATAGGCACTCCATGCCTGGCATGGTTTGATCCTTGGTCTTTGACCTTTGTAGATAAGACCCCAGAAAAGGTTATGGGGCTACTTGATCCTCTATAGGTATTTTGTTGATGTATGACCTTCCTTGAAGAAGGACATGACCACATGAGGATAAGTTCATATGCAATGATGATAAAGTAATAAGATCACCATGAAATGAATGAATGAGTATTGCCACCTTATAAACTCTCCTTAACCCTCTCCTACCCTTGCCTGCAGATTTAAGTTTTTGTTGTTTTGTTCTTTAGGCTAATCTTAAGTTTAAATTAACATGATATATCACATTTAAATTAATTTATTTAATTCTAAAACATGTTATATAATTCATTTTATTTAATTTTACTTTTTATTAACCTAACCTAAAACTATAAATAGAACCCCACCCCTCACTTTACACACTCATTTTATTCTATTGCTCTTGTGCTTCTAAGCCTACGAATCTGTCTCCTTGCTGCGGCCCCTCTGCTGATGTTTTTGTCTCCTTGCTGCAGCCTCTATGTTGCAGATCTTGTGGTATTGCTGCGACCTCTTCCTTTTTTGTTGCAGGTTTTTGTGGTGTGGTTGTGGCTCTCTTTGAGGGCTGACTGTGGGTGCTGCCATCTCTTCTGTTAAGTCTGTGGCCCTCTTCACCCTACAAAGGATGGTGCACTCTCCTTTCGCTGTTGTCAGCACCCTCTTCAATCTGCTCTGTGGGATATGAGTGTTGCAGCCCTCTTTTCTGCTGTGGTAAGTTTGACAGTGGTGTGGTCCCTCTTGTTCCTACTGTGATGAGCCTGTAGGGTGTAGCCTCTTCTCCTCTATTGTGAGGTGTTTTCTGTCCTAACCAAACTGTGACCTCCTTCCTTGCCTTTGGCTTTCTTCAGTGAAGGTTTTTGACCACAGAATTTGCTGTGTGAGGGTTTGTGTTCTTTAACTATTCATTGTGTGAGGGTTTGACAGAGAAGTCTTTGTGGGTCTCTCATCCCTTTGGTGGCAAGAAAGTTTTCATCTCTGGCAGATCCACCTATATGGTGGATATATGAGTTGGACTTTGCCTGAGCATATTCACACATGGTTCTACATCCCTTGTGGTTACTGAACTTTCTTATGAGGTAAGATTGCAGTACTAGGTAAGCTGCCTACTCATCATCTTCAGATCTGGACTTTGTTTTGATTGCTGCGCTGTATAATTCATCTAGATCTATGTATTAGCTTCCTAGGACACCACAGATCTGATCTATATATTGAGCTAAACGTTTATCTCTTAGTTTGATTTACTGTTTATGATCAGATTGCTCTAGATCTATAGATCTGTGAAATGTTTTTTGAGTCCAGTATTATAGATCTGTTTCACTATCTTGTTTTTATCCTTAGCTGTTCACTGTTCAAGTAGTGGAGTTCTTGTTTAAACTTCTGAGCTTCAGATCTGAGTTTTAACTCTGATCATCAGATCTAGCTTTACTGAGTTTATTAAATCGATTATTAAACTACTGTCACACTTCAGATCTCCTAGATCTGTACACTAGTTAAGTGTTTGAGTTTTTGATCTTTAGATCTAGTTGTTTTATTCACTGAAATTAAAAGACACTTCTGTTCTGTTATACTGCCTGAATTCTAACAGAGCTCTTCATGGGGTCCTTCAAGGAATTAAGTGTTGAACATATAATTCAACATACTTTATTGTTAATAGTTATAAAAGATTCCTTAGCCACCCTTAAGTTTGCCCACTTTCTAGCTATATTGCATGTTTGAACTCTTATTTGTGATTTTTCCACTTAAATGTTATATAATACACGCAAATGAGATATGCCTGTGTTGATGTACAAAAGATGGTACTAGATATCATGACAGTTGTCTGCCATGCACATGTACTAGTAATATTGAAGTGGTAAATTTCGGTGTAGTCAAACTTGGTGAGAAAACAAGCTGACTTGGCCTGCTGACTTGGCTGAGTCACTGGTTAATAGGATTTTGTTAATAATTTAACTGAAAGGATTTAACAATAGGTTATGTTTATAGGAAGAAAAAAAGAAAGAAATTAAATTAATGTCGACAAATGACCAAATTAGGTCTTTGGGACTTGAAAGTACAACTACATAAAGTGATAATGTCAATGCGGTAGTAGTGCCTAAGGACATTAGGATATGTTTATATGAAGAAAAAAGAAGAAATAAAGTTAATGTCAACAAATGACCAAATTAGGTCATTGGGACCCAAAAGTAAAAGTACATCCAGGCATCTTCTGAAAAGGTATGTTAAAAAACATATTTGAAATGAAAAATTAAGTTTAAATTAAAACTTATATAATATATGTTTAATAATAATACTAAGTTAAGTTTACTAAAATGTGGTAGCTTAAGATACAGTTAACAATACTAAATTAAACTTTAATTTTGTGTTATGCAAATAAACCCAGAACACTATTGTTATAATACTATACGCAGGTAACTTAAATATGTCTAGTGATAAAAATATTAAATAATCATATTAAAATTTTATATATCATACATGTAAGTTCATTTGGGCATGTCTAAAATTTGAATTCATATTTTACATTTTTTTGTGTTCATATTTTCCGTATTTCCCTTAACTTATAATTGTAGTCCATAGCAATGTTGTTTTATACATGGCATTTCAATTTTTATTTGCATTTCTCTTCATTTTGTTACTTCCAATATTAGCTTGATCAGCAAGCTAGGTCAGAGATGCTTTATGTAGTCCCTTTATTTTGTATAGTTGCCATTATTCAAGTTCCATTGACCATGTTGGGTTGCTTGAGGACATACAATATTTTCTTTTTTTCTGTGTAACTATAACTTGGATGCCATTACTCATTGACTAGCTACAGGAAACAATTGAGCTTCATAGAACCTTGTTTTTTTTGTGGATGGCTCATTAAATCAGTTATAGTTTCTTGTTGTCAGGGACAAAAGGTTACTATATTTTGTTCCTCACACGTATAATCTCTGTGTTGCTGAGGTTTATGGGTGATGAGCTCTTCATGGGGTTCTTCAAGGATGGTAAAACTTGCCATTTTAATTCTTCAATGATGCAATTTTGCATAAATTACCATGAATGATAAAGCTTCATTAGATATATTGCCAAATCTGAAAGTCCCGATTCTATTTCTTTTTGTATGGAAAACAGCAGCAACCACAGCAGCACCAGAGTGGTGATTATCACAGGGGACTCCCAACGCGGCAGCCCTCCATGGCATCCAGTAATTTGTCAGGAGATTATGGCAGTGAGTATTAGACATGAGACTATTCTATAAAATATCAACCTCAGATTGCAAATGATTGATATTCGATTATTTTTTAAGTTTTCCAGGGGATGCAAAGTCTTAGATGTTAGATGGTTTTATGAATTTCCCATGCTTTTAATAAAAAAGTTATTTAGATACAGTAGTGCAATAGTGTTCATTACTGTGATGTGTCTAATATAGATCTCATTTTTTCTGAACTGTTAAATCAGACAATTTTAAATACGGGAGACCGTTTTATAGTTTTTTCACAATGTGTTACTAAACTTTGAAGGCATGTTTTGTGGAAACTCATGCATACTTCTCMATGAAAAAAATATTGTACTTATTTGGCAGCGCATGGAGATGGGCTTGCTGCTAAAAGGGCTAGAAAGGTTGTACATCGCCGGACAGTTGATTACACGAGTACGGTTGCACGTTACATACAGGTTTGCACTACCTTTCATAAATATTACCTTATCAAGAAATTTGGGAGCAGGTTTTTGAAGATGTGTTGTTATCCTCTGCTTTCGATTTTCAGCTCTATCACCCTCATTGTTGATCTTTTATATTCATTATGATCATAGATTGGCTGATTCCTGATATGGTTTATAACTGCTGAAAGAAAAGCATGTCACTTTGATTCCAAAAATCTAGGCTTTATTGATGTATAGATTTGCAATGTCATATAATTCTTGTTTTCCTAATTCTTTCTGTTGGCATTAGTCAGGCAGAGACTCCTAATGACATTGCTTTTTTCTTACCTTGGTTTAGCATCTCTTTCCACAGATTTAAAGGATTTCCAGGGTTAAGTAGGTACTAAGCTATTGTAATCTTCAATATTTACTGATTAGTAGCTATGCAAGTTAACTTTTAAGTTGTTCTGTGCCTGCCCAATGCCTGCATAAAATTTGTGTGTCTGAATAGGAACATCCAGGTCAGCTACTGGGTAGCTTTTTATCTGACAAGAGTATCTCTTCTTGAAATTGACATTTAATTGTAATATCAGATTCTTAGTAGTCCATTGGTTTGACATTCTTGTAGAGTTCTGCTATACAGATTAGTTCATCCAGGGGTTTACTTGTTACTAATACTCTGAGCTATCTCTCGGATTTTTGAATGAATTATCTGCATCTGCAGTTTGTACCGGCTTCAAATTGGAAGGCCTATCTTCTATAATTTTGAGTCTCTTATATATCCCAAGTGAAAATGCTTAACTTGAAAACCATTTAAGGCAATCATTGTTACCAAACATGGAAGGACATTTGTATATTTGGGATCAACTAAGTAGCTTCTCAATTTCTTATAGAGTTTGTAGGTTTTCTTGTTTTGCCATGCTTTTTACTTTCCTGAGAGGAGTGGGTTCTAACATATTTGAGGTCGGACCTTGCAGGTTCGGATGTGGCAACGTGATGTTAGGGATAGTACGATTTTGCAACCTACGCCAGTTGCAACCATAGATGTGTGTAAAATATTTTCTACACTCCATTCAAATGTGTTATGGGTTTCCTTATTGCTTGTTAATATTTAAAAAATTTAAAGCAATTTATTTAATGTTTACTTGGTATTTTTGACCACTAGCTGTTATCATTACTCAGACTATTTTTCCAGGGTCACTCTATTGCTGCCAATTAATCTTGTTTCATTTTGTAATTGTTATTGATCTAACACAGTTTCCTGCAGATGCTACCATCTGTTGCCTATCCAGACAATCCATCAACAAGCTTTGCAACCAAATTTGTGCATGCATCTACGAATAAAAATCGTTGCTCTATCAACAGAGTTTTGGTAAGTCCTGTTCTATTTTATCAGACATAGACAGAGATACTATCTGCAGATTCTGGGCTAGCTAAAACTGTTATATTTTGTGTGGTTCTCATAGTATATATATTTTAAAACACCAAGAAGAAAATATTATCCCAAGAAAAGTCATTGTAAAATACTGGACATGGACATTTTATCTTCGTTTACAGCATGGATAAAGCATTTGCTTTTGTAGTCTTTGAGCTTTCATACTTTAAAGGTTTTTGATTGTTATAATTGTGCGGTCTGAGGAGGGAGATGTTTGCATCCTCCAATACAACTTTATCTTAGATCTACGCTACCGTGTTTAAAAAACTAACTTTGAGACATTAAGAATATTATTTTATCTTTAGCTTTGAATTCGGTGGTAATATGCAATAATTACTTGTCAATGTGCAACGAATACAAAATTGATTGTTGTTATTGAGTGGTCTTACTCCTTCCTCTTCATGCAGTTGAAACTCACATGGTTTTTGCGCACTAATCTTTGGCTTCATCGCCTTGCCATATCTGTCATCACTAATAAAATGTGCTAACTAATGATGTAGCCATATGGCCTTGAGGGCTTGATTTATGTCAGGGCTCCTAGGCTAGTAAGACTTGGTTTATATGAAAAAGTTCAATAGAGGCAGAGGATTGTAATTTATAATACTGGAAATCAATATATGCTCTTACAGACACAATCCTACTGCTATTGTTTTCCTCAATTCTTTTGTGCTTCCAGTGCTTCTATGACCCCTTGATCTCCTATCAGGGAAAGTTAATGTACTTGGACAGCACAATGGAAATTTCAAAATGATAACATTTTGTACATGTGCTTGAAACACCGTAGAGCAAATTAGAGTGCAATAAATTTGATAGTGGATGGTGAACCAGGCATGACCATTTCACATCATTAATGCTTTTGCCTTACTAACTATGAAAGAGTGTTAGGCATTTGTAGTTATATTTTGAATGCTTTTTATTTTGCTTGGGAAAAATACTGATATTTTCGTTGTGATGAGGGAAAAATGCAGTTAATTCATTTTATGCTTTCCATTTTATGGCATGCTGGGGAATATGTTGAAAATATCTTTAGCAAGTACTCTTGTATATATACTAACATCGGTTTAAAGGTTTGGAAATGCCAACTTTATGTGCAGTTCATATGTTTTCAAAGAGATGGCTCTTCAACTTTGTAATAGTGACTCCCATCATAAAAATTCTACTTCCCATTCCCATCCCCATCATGCCAGTGTTACACGTGAGAGTCCAAGGTGCATTTGTAGAACTTTAGGGTAAATGCATTCATATACACAATGGTGGATAGAGAAAGTAACGATTAAACCTTATTATGAATGTGGCAGCCATATATCCCTCACACACACATCATGTCTCAATATAAATTTATAACATCCATAAGTAGTTAAAGTCGTTTAACCACCTAACCCCTAACCACAGCACCTAATGTTATGTTGGTCACATGTATATAATGTGATGCAAGTATTATTTACTTATTAATGTGCTATCACTCTAAAGATTAACACCCACTCTTAACATGAAATGACACTTATTTTTACCCAGATTTTACTCCTCCCTCCCCATCTCCCAGACATTACAAAAGTTCAAAATTTTACAGCTCAAGAATTTTATACTGAAGTAGTACTAGATGGCTGCTAAATGTGAACTGTTTATGGGTCTACCAGTATCCGCCAAAGAATCAGGATAACCAGCTGCAGTGCTTGCTGGTTCTCTAGGATGGTGACCTGGTTACATGTTGTATTCTCTGTGGACAGTTTCTATTTATCTCCAAGTCCGAGGACTTCATCGGTGCTCAATGAGATTTCTGTCTCCCTATTGTGCTCAATGAGATTTCTGTCTCCCTATTGTTCAAGGCAGAATTCTCAACTATCAGATTCCATACTCCTTTCTTTGAAGCAGAGCTTGGTTGGATTCCCATTGCAATTTGTTAAACTTAGCATATCCGTTTCTACATCCTTTGCTTGAAGTCTTTTAGAGGCTATTAGCAAATAAGTAGGCTTTATTGGCTTCCTTCATTGTTTCACAAACTAAGGGGGTAAACAGGAAATATATTGAACAGGTCTTCTGAAACAATTTCTGTGCTAAGCTATCATATCTTGTCTTTCCTTAATAAATGCGACCAACATACAACATGCCAAAATTGTATCTTTGCTAAACACCTCTGCTTAAAATTTTAAAGAAATTAAAAAATGCCTGTCTGTAAACTAGACCATGTTTGCCATGTTCATGTTTTCTACAGGGCATCTGTTTAGGCCTGTCTCCATTTTCTGGGAAAACAACGCAGGTTCGTATCTGCAAAGGGTTCATATCTGTATGGTGCCTGGTGACTATCTCTCGTGCCCTAATTGTTAGAATATGTATTTGTCCTAGTTGAAGATCTTATCCTCCGTAAGCTTCCAGACTGCGTATCTTAGAGTTATGCTTATTGGTGTTGAGAACCCCATCAAACATGGGCATAGACAGTTTACATATAGCTTGAAAATTTGTTGAACAATGGGAATTGCCTGGTGAATATCGAGTTGTGGCTGAGCTTGTTGTGAGTGTTGATGACCTGCTGGAACATACCCATCCTGCATCATTTTAAGTTGAACTCCTGTTGTTAGAAGACTTGTTGGTGTCGTTGAATAGCAAGGGTTTCTATAATGAGATGTTGCTGCTCCATCATTTGGACTGCCAGGAGTTGAGAAAGGTTGGAGTCTTTATAGTCTCTAGAGTCATTGAATGTTCTGCTGGGAGCCATGACAACACAAGAAATGCTTGGATAGGTCGGTTTTGCCACCAAAATTAGTGATTCATGGGTTTTAGGTGTGGATTGAGGAATTCGGCAAGAAGTTGCAAGTGTGGAACTGTGGCATGGGTTTTTCCAGTGGAATGGTCAGAGAACCAACGATTTGGTCTGTTTGAACTTTGTCCCCTGAAGCACTTGAAGAGAACTCAAAGGAGAATCTCAAGCAAGTAGAAAAGCTGTAATCATAAGGTTCTATACCAATTGATGTGAGCAAATACCAAAAATGTAATAGAACTCACTCAAGTGAACAAGTAAAGAGACACGTATGCAAGTATAAGAGGGAGTAGAAAAATGTACAAATTATAAACACTTATTTGTATTATCTATATATAGAAGTATAAAATTGTGGGAGAGAGATCAATTTTGACCAAGTCTCCAATAAAATACAATAAAGTTGGTGAGTGATTAATTTGGACTAAGTCACCCAAAAAGATGAAAGATACAGTAGAAAAGTGTACAAAAGTACAAAATAAATATAGTACAATTATATTACATGTTTACACATGTTCAATTGACAAAGTCTCATGATGCAGAGTGGCAGAAAGTTGTTTATGAGGCATTTGCTTGTATTTTTGATATGTTGCGAAAGTGTTTTCTTCTTGGATATGATGAAGAGACAAAGGTGTACAGATTATGGGACATGGAAGAGTAGGAACCAATAAAATGTAGAGATTTAAGAGTTCATGAAAGGTTCACAGCAGAACCCAAGCACACAACAAACATATTTGGAAATGGAGAATTTTGGAAGTGATGAAGCAAATGGTAGATTTGGTAGCTCGGAGGTACTTCTACATAGGCGGCGCCCAACATGCGGAAGTGACCGAGCACATTTCTCCCCAGTGAATATATTTTTATAAAGTAACTTTATAAAGTGATTTTATAAAGTTGAGGCTTTTATTTTTGAAGTGTAAAAGTGACTTTATGAGGTTGTGGGTCACTTTAGTGACTTAAGTGACCTCAACGAATGATTAAGTTGTGACCGTTGATCTCATGACGGCAAGATCTAATCTTGACCGTCAATCTCATTGGAAGACCAAGGGTTAGGGCAGTTACACTTTGAAAAAGGATAAAGGCAGCTCATGAGGGAGAGAAGGGCACACATTTTGAGGAGAAAGGAGTGAGATGTGAAGAGTCACATTTCCCAAGAGAAGTTTCTGAGCTTAGAGAAAGAGAATAGCAGCAAGAGGGAGTTGGCACACATCCCTAGGAGAGGGATAGGCATGCACTCCAAGGAGAAACAACTCAGCATTCTACACCAGTCTGTACAGCAGCCAAATGAGGAGTTCGTACAGCATTAATGACTGCCTGTACAGTTGAGAAAAGACACTAAATTTTAGGCAGCAAGTTCAGCTGAGTTTGGCACGAGTTTTGAGGTGTTTCAGTTGTGGGAATCTGTGCAGCTGAGTATTGTGCGTTTCTAGTTAATTTGGGCACATTTTTTGAGGACCGTACAGTGGCATTTCTGCTGTACATTACCGTGCAGTTTACAGAAATTGAGGCAGCTGGGTTTGGCACGATTCTCTAGGAGTTTATGTGTTGATTTGTGGGGCTAAGTTGCTGTGTTTATTGCTGTTTGTTTTGCTGCTGTTGTAACTCAGTATTTTCCCTAGAAGCTCATTAATAAAATCTCCTTAAACTGTCAATTTTTCTTGTGGTTTCTTTCTGGAGCATAGCCCAGAATTTTCATGTGCCAAATGTGTAAATTTGTCTACTGTTTGTTGATATTCCGCTGCTGGTTTTAGTTTCAGATCTATGTCATTTAGTGTTTCTGCTCATTAAGTACAGTTCAGTATTGGGCTTAATGCTTTACTGTTGAAGCTTAATAGGAGCTTGAAATCTGTGTATGACTTAGTGCATTTCTGAGCTATATTTTCTACAGCAAACATTAGAACAGAGAAGAAGCCGAGATGGTACGATAAAATGTTCAAGGACTCTGGATATTCAGAATCAGAGAACAACGAAGCTGTGAAAACTTGAAAGTAAAAGCACACTCAAAATTCAGAAGTATGTGGAAGGGGCACAATCCATGCAGAGCGCTCTACTCAAGGAACAACCAGTAGTCAACATTGTATTAATGTCTACTGTTCTGAATTCTGTTGAGTCGTAGACTTATGAGGAGGCAACAGACAAGCCTGGATGGCCGCAAACTATGAAGGTTGAGATTGATTCCATTCAGCAGAATTAGACATGGGAGCTATCAGAGTTCCATGAAGGTAGGAAAGCGATAGGAAGCAAGTGGGTGTATAAAACAAAATTTGAATATGATGTATCTGTTGATAAATATAAAGCAAAACTAGAGGCAAAGGGACATGCTAAAAAATGAGTAGATTATGAAGAGACCTTTGCACTAAGCAAAAATGAACATCATCAAAACAATTTTGGCACTTTCATCATAGTTTTGCAGGAACATTCACCAAATGGATGTCAAGAGTGCATTCTTGAACAAATTCAGTGGTTCAACTGAAGCACTTAAGAGATATTGGGTTCCACAAAAGGAATTCTGATGCAAATTTGTATGTGCAGCAGGCTGTTATGAACATAAATATACATATAAATAGATATTCATAACATAATAATTAATTAATAAATAATAATTATTAATAATGAAAGGACATGTCTCAAAGGACATGACTATTGGTTAAGGGCACCTCTGCGTAGGTATATAAACGAGCCCTCATTCTCAATTGTATCATATCTTATCTATTCATATTTTATACATTATTTTTATATGGATTATTATGTTATATTCCAAGTATTTTGGTTAATTCTTGTGTGAGCGAACTTTGTTCGTCTCATTTGGTATCAGAGCTTCGTTTTTCTGATCCCGACCTTTGGCCAGTGTCTTTATCAGACCTTATCTGAACCGGGTTTTGGCCAACCATACTTCATTCGGAGTTTCTTTGATTGTTCTTGATCTTTGATCAAATTAGTCTTTTAGCCACATATCTGGTCTTTGACCAACAATTGGCCTTTGGCCATTTAAAGCTCGAAATTCAGTTGTAGAAGATTATTTCCGTTGAAAAAATAAATTCTGCTACAATTTTTAAAGTCCAAGTTTGCTACAATTTAAAAAAAATAAATAAAATCAGAAATAACAGGTTAATAACAGGTTAGTTGTTACAGGACTTCAATCTTCTACCACCGTACGGATTGAACTGCTGTTAATTCCTGAGCAGTCCAACCACCATACCTTCTGTACAGTGTCTCTTCGTACCTGTCCTCCTGCAAAATTAGCCGCTGTACCTGTCCGCCGCTTCCTGACCGTACGTCTCACTGCCAACCGTTTGTTGCCATCCGCATGTTATACGTCTCACTGCCAGTCCAACCACTATCCATCCGCTGTCACCAACCGCCACACCGTAC
>SNQJ01S0016163.1:87384-107343 GCA_010110895.2 Picea sitchensis
TTCTGAGCATAATTACAAGTGGTTTTACATCTCCTGTGTGGCATGTACTCCTACAAAGGTAAGACTACAAGGTAGGTGACTTGTTCAATTTACTATGGTTTAAGTTGTTATATATCACGATCTAGATATGTTTAATCTTGTTTAGATCTGATCTATATCAGATCCATAGATTAAATCTTCATCTATTTATCTAGATCAGTCTTTTGCTTAGATCAATTTATCTTTATCTAGATCTGTTATTCCTTGTTTCTGAAGGTTGTTAAATTGCTCATTATCAGATCTGGGTATTAGTTTGAGTTTTGATCTGTTTAAAGATCTACATCAGCATTGTAGATTAGATTTGAATACTGTTGATTATTCTAGATCTACTAATCTTAGCTAATATCTAACTGTGCTAGCTTCGATCTGAGTGACAGTACCCACTCAGGAATTTGTTGACAATCTAGAATCAATTTATTGTTTCTCTGATTTGAAGCAGTATTGTTTTGTTTACTATTCTGAGAATGAGACTTAGTTGTTATTCTAACTGAAAATTGAAAAAGACAGTTCTGTTCTGCTTTACTTCTTTAATTCTAACACTGGGGACCTAAAAAGCTGGTGATTGTGCAGTTTCATTTATGGATTTGAACTGGGAAATGCCCAATGTGGGAAGCCTCAGAATTGGTCATTCAAAAATGGATGAACAAGCTTCTGAGATCTTTTTTCACTTCTTACTGACATTATAGTTTGGGTTTAGTTTGTTTTGTGACCTTTCTCTATTCTCTTTTCCTGGCACAATGGTTAGGTTTTAGTTTGTTCAGAGCGATCTTGTCCTCTGGGATGTTTTTTATATCTTAGATTTTAGATGTTATTTTCATGTGTGGTTGTGGGCATGCACAAAATGGGAAGCCTGGTTTATCAGCAGAATGTATGAAGGCTATGATCAATGACACTCTGTCCTGGTCTAAGGCAACTTAGCATTTAACAATGGGACTAGTATAGGTGCATAGCATTGCAATGCATTCAGATTTTATAATTGTTTTATTGGTTGAAAATTATGCTAGTTTATCCTCCATATGGCTTCAACTGATGACAGCTTTAACTATTGCTGTATTTCTCAAGATTGTTTGAAAATTGTACTTGTTCTTTTTGTATGCTTGGTGTTCTCACTAAAGTTGTTTTTTCCCTTTTTCCTTATCTGTAGTGGACACCAACAGGTAGACGCCTTATAACAGGATCGCAGAGTGGGGAGTTTACACTTTGGAATGGGCAAGCATTTAATTTTGAAATGATTCTTCAGGTATTCTGACCTTTCTCTGAACCCTTAGGGACACAGTGGCATATATCTTAGTAAGTAGATTAGATTCTTGCTGTATTTTTCAACATGCAATAGAGAACCTTATATGTTTTTGGGATTTGAGAATCACATATTTCCTTCGTCTGTCAGGCTCATGATCAGCCAATTAGGTCCATGATATGGAGTCATAATGAGAATTGGATGGTTACCGGTGATGACGGCGGTTCAATCAAGTGTGTTCCACATCTTAAAACCATGCAATTTTTGCAAGTCTCTCTTTGCTTGTTTGGATTTCATGAATGTCTCTGTTTGCATACTGGTGTTCTTAAGAAAGCTTTTTATAGGACTACAGTTTTTCATTGTTTATTCATCATAAAGATTATAGCAGTGATTTCCAGGTACTGGCAAACTAATATGAACAATGTTAAAGCAAACAAATCAGCACATAGAGAGGCTGTCCGCGATCTAAGGTACTGTTTCTCTAGTATTTTGGGTCTTTGCAATCCTAGTTTATATGCTTCAACATGCAAATCATTTTTATTAGACTACAGCTATTTTTTTTCTGAAGAAATGTACTCGCGGAAAACCCTCCAAATACTTCCTCATGTTCCATGGATGGTAAGCGGGGTAAACCGTCGGCCCTGACTACGGGGCCTTGCCGCAGGGGATTAAAGAGAGTCAAACCGGTGACCAACAACAAGCATGAAAAACTCATGTCTGGCTTTAGACCAATTGAGCTAACCCTCGGGGCTTATTAGACTACAGCTATTATAATATTGATTTTGGTTATTTATCAGTTTCTGTAGAACAGATTTGAAATTTTGCTCCTGTTCGGATGACACAACTGTCAAAGTTTGGGACTTCGCCCGCTGCCAGGAAGAGAGATCTCTGGCTGGTAATTATCAAAAGCTCAATGATTGAGTTTAGAGGAATTAGCCAGTTTTTTATATTGTTTAACCCTCTTTTCAACTAAATAATATATTTTAATATGACAGTTCTATCTGCCTTTATTTCTGCATAATACATACATTTACATGCGTGTTCTGTTAATTGTAGGAAGAATCAGTAGGTCCATTGCTAGGCTATTAAGATTTTATTTGGTTCTGACAGTTCATTCGACAATGCCCTTACTTTTAGGATTCACTTGAACTAGATTTCCTTCAATTTTTTAATGCAAATAGACACAAATTGACAAGTTCCTTTGCATATGATTTTAACTCAGTCAGGCCATGGGTGGGATGTAAAGAGTGTGGATTGGCATCCAACAAAATCTCTGCTGGTTTCAGGTAATCTCAAGCATTGAGATGACGGCTAGGTTCATCACATCTGATTAAAGTTTTCTTTTCAGCAGTTGTGTGTTTGCGTGACCAAACTGCAATGCTCTATCAGCTGAAATTTTTCAATTTGGTGTGCTAGGTGGTAAGGACAATGTTGTAAAACTGTGGGATGCAAAGACTGGCCGTGAGCTCTGTTCACTGTGAGTTTATTTGCCTCTTTCTATGCCTTATTTGAACATGCACGAGATTCTGAATGGTTTTTTTTTCTTGGAATAGCTTAATTGATTTCTGTACTGCAGCCATGGTCATAAGAATACTGTCGTCTGTGTCAAATGGAATCAAAATGGCAATTGGGTCCTTACTGCATCAAAAGACCAGATCATAAAGGTATTGCTTTTATATGAAAGCTTGTCTTTGGAGATATATATATATATATTATTCAGGCATTCAAATTTGTTTAGCAAAGTTTAAAATTATGCTATTATAGAATTTGCTCTGGCATTAAGCACACTCATGGTGATATTCATTGCAGAATGCTCACTGTCACAATTCCCAATTAAGCTGCTCCTTGTATTCCATAGCTGTGTTCGCTGAATGATGTCTTTATTGTGTATAATCTGTGAAATAACTCATGTTGTGTCAGGGCACTCTCATTGATCTATAATGTAGAATTTGGAACTGTATTGCAGTCAGTGTATTAAAACTCGGTTGACTTGGACTCGGACTCGACCAAGTTGTCCGAGCCAACCCCAAACCAGTCCAACTTGGCCCTCTTGTTGACTTGGGTGACCTGTTTGGTGCTGAACCCAAACCCGTCAACTCGGCCGAGTCAAGACCTTTTCAATTGCTTGTCATTATTGAGGGATTTTGGAAATCATTTTGAGGGACGCTGTAAGTATTTGTTGTTCCAGACTGTCTCTGCTATCAAGCCATCTCAAAAAACCCTCCAATTACTGGTCTCCTCCTTGGATTGTTGTATACTCTTTGCTGGTTATATCCCTGGTAGCCCATTGTCAAATCCGCAGAGTGTTTGTAGAGTGCAGGTGTGCCCTAGTCGACCTTGTTCAGACCTTGTTTAATTCATTTCTTGACAGGTTTCATAGCCACAAGTGGCCCAATCTCAGAATCTATCAAGCGACCTGCCAAATCCTCTCAGCGTTACCTACATTTTGTCATCAAGTGAGCCGAAATCTGAGACTGTATTTGCAGTTGGGGTTTGAGGGTTTATATGATATCTTTGGCAGCATTAGGGCTTGATCTTATTCCCTATACCAAGTTTGTAACCAACCTGCAAGATCAGTACCTTAATCTTCCTATCTTTTCTGTATCTAAGGGCCGATTGCTGTCATTTTCAATGGTCTAGAGTAGTTATACATGCAGACTGCAGAGTTTGATTTGAATATTGAAGTTGAATATCACAAGTTATAAGCGGATAAATCGCAAATTTGGATGTTGACTTGACTTATAGATCTGATTAGTGTTGCAATCCTGGTGTATGCTCTGTAATCATACTAAGATATAAACCCAGTGAAAAATGGATAGGGAAAGTTGAAACCTGGTCAACATGGCTGATTAGGCACAGCCTACACGTAATGACGTGGGCCTTACATGGTATATACAATGTACATGAATAGACTTCACATATTTTGTCTCTAATGGTTTGGAATCTCTAAAATATATTATTTTTATTAAATTTAAATATTTCCTTTATTTTTTAATAAAACGAGTCATTGGAATCAAATCAGTCCGAGTCAATCCCGAGTCCAATTCCGAGGCTGAGTCCTAGTTTTAAAACATTGATTGCAGTATCCATCCTAGTAATATGTCACATACAAATAGGGTCATCAAGGCTATTTGATTTTCCTAGGTCTGGCGAAGGATATCTTTGTTTCTGTATCTCTAAATTGTTACACTCTTATTAGCGTACTACATGGGTGGTCATTTTTAAGCTTTAGTTGCTGCTTGACTCTTGCTGGGATACAGTCAGAAGGTGTCATATCTTTAATCATTAAAGATTGCAATTCACAAGTTAAGTGCTACAGGAAAATGGGATTGGTATTTTCATTATGAGATTTATCCTTGTATAATATCAAATCTTAATTCACAATATATTTTGCAGCTTTATGATATACGGATGTTAAAAGAGCTTGAATCTTATCGTGGCCATCACAGGGATGTAACAGGTTAGTTTGAATGGATGTAGGCTTCTTTTCTGAACAAAATTCAAAGCATTTGATCTTAAAACTTTTTTTACTTTTATGGTCCATATTCTTGTGGTTGTGCTTATTCTTTCTATTTCGTAACAGTTATGCTCTAAGTAACTATGCGGGGACCTATTGCCGTGAACACTAATTGTTTTTTCTATGTTAGTACTTTTGTCTTTCAAGTAGGGTGTTAATTTTAAATGCATCAGTATTGTCTGTGTCTGCTTGGACAATAATGGCATAAGATTTTAGGTATTTACATATACATATCTCCTATATCATTTCTGATTTGGTTAAATCACTGGTTAATATTTGACAGCTATATAGGCTTCTGCTGTTTTCAATGCAAATATGTGAAATGTTATACAGATCAATATAGTTTAACAATACCATGTGAGGTTTGCTACTAAGAAATTGCTGTTTTCTGATAGTCTAGAGTTTCTAAGTTTCTTTTAGTTTCCCAAAGGGCATAGGGTTGAGCTGTATTCTGCAACTGTTAATTGTTTGTGGAACTACAAAACTTGGAAATGATGTTAACCATTTCGATACCTTCAGTTTTTCTCTGATTTTGCATGAAGTTGTTGAGATTCACACAAGAGAGTGAGGATTGAATGGAACCAAACAGCCAAACTAAAATCCTGCAACAAAGGAGAAAATAACAGCACTAGGGCAACACTCTTCTTAGAGAGAAAAGATGCCCTAGCACAATTGTGCTAGAGAGAGAAATCTGCAATAACAGCCAAGATGACCCTGAAACAGCAGTGCTAGAGCTTATCATAAGTGTGGTAGAGAGAGAATCATCAAGCACACAAGAGAAATTAACCCATAAACACTAGAGAATGCAAAGATATTGATCCAGGAGGATTCCCACAACCAATCCAAAATTGATGGTCTCAAAAGCAGATGAAAAGGTCTTCATGTCAAATAGCTTGTCAAGAGCTTTCCTAGGCAACTTGAACGGGCTCAAACAGAGACCGTATGCAAAAGTTATGGATTTCGGAAGTTGAAGGTAAAACAAGCAGCAGAGATTGACACATGGCACACCCGGAGATTGACATTGGCACACCCAGAGATTGACATGTGGCACAGTCAAGGCACACACATGGCATGGTGATAGGCTGACACATGGCTCGATGACAAGTTGACATGTGGCACCAAGCAGGTTGACATATGGTCAATTGCAATGCTGTCACATGGCACCAAACAGACAAATCAATGAGCAACACGTGGCACCTTCTGGAAACTCTGCATGGTGATGGTGGAATCCAGTGTGGCACTGCGTGTCAGGTTTTAAATTCAGTTTAAATCCATAATTAGTTGGTAAATACCGTATTTGGTTTAAATTTGGTTCACATGCCACTTTGTAATTAATGTCACATATATATCATATCCCTTGCAAACAGTCAAACCTACGTGGAGATGTGGTTGATGGTTATAATAATAATAATAATAATCTATTTTTAAGGTCACGGCCAAGCCAGCACACCAAATTGGTGTATGAGACCCCCTTGTTTGTGGGACAAGGGACCCCCCTCTGCCCAGCGATTTGACTGGTAAAGTCTACGAAGGTATACATAAGATGCTACATACCCTACCCTCTTTGTATTTGAACTTGTGACCTCTTGGAAGGAAACACATGTTCTTAACCATTAGGCCCACTTACATATCATATCCCAAAAATAATGTAAGTTGATATGGTGGATATTATATCCACAAAAATCATGTAATATCCCCCAATAAAAGGTGACGTGCTGGGACATGTGAAATATTATGCACATAATCGATTTTAAAAGTGTAATTTTCACCAGAGTTTTTTGGAGAATAAAGGCCATATAGCCTTTTTATTTGTGGGAAGAAGCCAGAGGAAGTTTCCAGCAGTTCTCCTGTCTTCCTACAAGAATTCTGATGATGAATTTTTTGCAGGTTGAAGATCTTTTTGATGTATTATCCTTTATTCTAATGGATCAGTTGCTCATGGCGGTTGGAGATGTAGCCCGAGTGAACTCAGTTAACAACTTACTTTGTTATTTATTAGATCTTTGTTGTTTATTCTCCATTTTTCGTCTTTTTAATTGCTCATTAAACTTTAAGTCCATTTAATTAGTAAAGTTGCGGGAAATTACAGTTAGCATAACAAAGTCAATTTAAGCTCTACTTGTTGATTTTTCACAGTGTTTTCTCACCACCACGAATTTATCCCAATCCCAGTTTCAGTTTCTTCTTATCACTCGAAATGTTTAATGCCCTTTCCCAAAATTAATGAAATTTGCAAAACGATATGTCACCAGAATTCGAAATGAAATTTTACTGAAACACATGAAATAAATAATCTTTTCTATGGCTGTACAACCACTCAGAAATTATGACAGCAAGCACAATTAAATGACTACAATAAATTTTTGGTCAAATCGATCCTGGAAAAACCCGATTGTGGGGAAAACCAGTGAGAGGAGTTCTTCTTATTTCTTCAAATCTGGAAATTACATCCGCAAAAATAAAACCAACATCTAGTACTTATCTCTTCCCTCGAAATTAGATTGCATGAATTTGACTGGAAAATTACAACAACAGTACCCTCATTTTCTGTGCAAAATCAGACGTACCGTACGGACTGTACGGACCCGTCTGGACAATGCGAATTTTGAAAATGTGCCAGAAATTGGCAGCGGCGCGACATACGTACAACTATCTGGGATGAGTAAATCGCCCTCGCACCGGTTTCCGTGTTGCTGTGTATGCTGAAACTGAACGGTATGCTCTGCTGTTCCAAATCCGTGCCGATGCGGTTCTTCTTCTGCTGGCTGCCTCGGTTTGCGTGCCCAGCTTTGCCTTGAAAATCTTGCCTCCTCTTTGCTGCTCTTTGCTCTTCAGAAAATGGAAACCCTACTCCTATTCTTGCTCTCTCTCAATCCTCAATCTCTCCAAGAAAGAATTAATTAGGATTTTGGTCTTTTCCTCCTTTAGAATCCCTAGTGACTCTTAGGTTACCCTTTTTGATCCAAGGGCTCACATTTGCCCAAGATCCTTGATTGAAATTAAATGCTCCATTAAATTCCACTTTGTTTAATTTCACTCACCCAACTTAAATAAAAACCCGCTTGGTGCTTTAGGTTCCTAAGTCGCGCCCTTTCTAATTTAAAGTTCACTTTACCATACTCCCAAGGCGGCATGAAAAGGAACCACTTTTAACGATTTATGGACCACATTCCCTAGGTAAAAGATTAAAAACCCATAGGAACCACTTGTCCAAGGTACAAATCTTCATTAAAATTCAACACTCCCTCTTGCCGAGGAAAATGTTCTTCATCACTCCCATCTTGACCACGAAATGAACATGCTTGCCCGTTAGTGACAGGCCATTCGAGAATATCCGCTACTGCTCATGTTGCGCAAAATAAACTTCACAATGCCCCTCGGGTATAGTCGCATTATGGAATGATATCGATTGTCAATATGCTTAGACCTGTCATGGAAATCTTTTGGATTCTCAAATGGAAACTTGATCACGACTCACGATTATCCTGATAAATCCTGAGTAGGATCAAACAATCTCAGAATAGAGTAAACAACATCTTGAAACCATCTGACCCCTCACAACAAGCGATTTAAGAACGCCATGCTACGCCACCGGAAGAACTTCGGTCTGGCCGACTTACGCTTCCATTGAACGCGACAACAGCTGGGAACCCAATCCAAACAACATCGGGGGAGTACTCCTCGATCGAGAATCCGCTACGCCCAATCCAGTGCATTATTGCCGCGGGTCTCACCCCATCTCCCACGGACATCTCCAGGTCAAGAAGTCTAATGTACCACGTAGGTAACGAGAAGGGCGTGTTTCTTGGTACCCGGTGTACTGCACGGGTTCCACCATGAAGCGGCTCAAAGATTGTTGAATTGCAAAACGCATATATATCAGTCGAGTGTTAACGGATCCTCAGGAACCAATCAGCCCGGCGATATAGTAGGGTTTCCATAGCGGAGAAGGCGAAGTCGCGTCTCACGCGGTTGGTGATCGCCAAGATGGACATGGGTTTTACAATCACCCATGCCCAGACACGCCGGTATATCAGTAGCGTGCACCTTACGTCCGGAAGATGTATGCCCTCACTCACGCCATACCTCAACCCCAAGAAATAGTGCATCGGACCCAGATCCTTCATATCAAGCTACGAGCAAGATCCCTCTGCAACCCTCAATCAGTCTCTCAGCCCCTGTGATGAAAGATCATCCACATGAGGGCAGAATAAGTGGCTCACCCCCAATCACCAATCACAATGTAATAGAGGTACACATCCGACTCACTCCTCGTGAAACCAATCCGTAGCAAGTAAGTATCAATACGTGAATACCAAGCTCTTGGAGCTTGCCCAAGAGTCCATGCGGTGCTGCGGCTGGCGGCACACATGAGTCTCCGCTCATGTACAACAAAACCAATGGGCTCCACATGCGTACCTCGATCCAAAACCCGTTTCGAAATCGGTCATTGCATCATCGATGGATCTGGCCCACATCTGCTTTGCAATGGAAACAACTGATGGGATAGATGAATATCTAGCAACAAGTACGAAAGTCTCATCGTAATCCACACCCTCTACCTGTGAGAATCCTCACGCCACGAACCGAGCCTTGTACTTCTCAATAGGCGCCGTCAGCGGCGTACTTGATCTTATAAGAGCCATCTGAAGTAGCAGCAGTTTTCCCCTCAGGTCTTGGACCCACCTCCCAAACATCATTCTCCATGATGGAGACATACTCCTCCCCCATAGCCTCTCTCCAAACCTGATGGCTGGCGGCCTCCTCGTAGCTAGAAGGCTCGGACTTTGTGATGTTGGTCACCATAGCCATGTGAGTACAAAATCTCTCAGGTGGCCTACTCTCTCTAATAGCTCTCTTCGGTCCTCCAAAATCATCCGCCGCTTGCTCCCTCGGTCTCCACGAGAGCCGCCCGGGCTTTCTCTTCCCTGAAGGAACCTCCTCATCACCAACTCCCGAAGACTGAACACCAAAACCCTGACCAACCATGCCCTGAACCTGTACCTGTACCTGACCTGCCTGAACCTGTACCTGTAACTGGGAACCCTGTACCAATACCAATGAAGCCCGGAACTGTCTCTCAAAGGAAGTGCCATGGGTACTAAGACTAGTGGACTATCTGTGAACCCGATTAGGCCCGCCTGTGGCCTGCAATGAAACTACATTGGTACCCTCTGAACTTTCCTTTGTTTACCCACACCATAGAACCACGTGACCACCGTAACTCACAGAAACACGTACCTGTGACCCTGTGGTCGACCCTGAGGGCCACGAGACCACATCCGGGACTCCCCTGGCGTGTATTGCTGGGAGTGGGTGGCTCTCGATCTAACTCAGGAGATCTCTCAAAGGCCATACACTCCTCGAACCCAACATCGTGAACAAGCCACTCTCTTCAATCTTTGGAGATATGATCCGATAAAAGCATAGAGACCTCCTTTGTAACCCGCAAGATGCCCTTCTTTGCAGTGGGTTCCATCTTCTTCTTCCTCAACTCTTTGGGATGAATGAATAGGTGACACAACCAAAAATGCGTAAGTGTCCCACGAGGCTACGCGGTAAAAGCCTCTCATCGTTGTCCCATTCCCAAAGCTCTATGAGACTCACGTTACCAAAATGAAATAGCGGTGTTAGAGGCCCTCGCCCACAAAAACAAAAGGTAATCCACGATCATGGATGCATGTCGCTCATTTAGCCTACAATGGATGTTCTTCTTTTCAGCAGCACCGTTTTGTTGGGGGTTGTAAGCAACAGTCGTCTCTCTCCGGATGCCCTCTCTCTCACACAATAGTCATCAAATCATTGGAGGTATACTCCCCTCCGTTATCGACCTCAAACACCTGATCTCTTCTTCCCATTTGTTTCTCCATGAGAGCTTTGAACTCTTGGAACAGCTTGAAGACCTCTCCTTGGTCTTCAAAAAGTAGATCATGTCTTTCTGGAATAGTCATCTATAAACAAGACGTAGTACAGATAACCACTCAAGGAAAGAGATGACATCCTCCATTAACATCCGTGTGAATCAAATCCAAGATCCCTATTGATCTGCTGTCACTAGAGGGAAATGGAGCCTTGGCATACTTGCCCATGCACATCCTCTACAAACATCATCTTGATCCAATGCGAAATTAAGCTTGAGCCTGTGGTGTGTCCCTCGGTGTCCTCGGTGCCCATGATGAGGTGACCATCCTCATGCCGTCTGCACAAATCTGCTGCTGGCGGTACTACAAATGATGCTCCGGTACTGAAAAATCATCTGTCTGACTTCTCTCACGTCTAACTCCAGATCACTCATGAAGCAATATTCCTCCCTTGGGATACAGAGCACTGTCCCCTGAATAAAACCTCTCTCGAAGGTAAAAAATGAAAGATTGTCAGGAGGGAGTGACTCCCTCTGAAATATAACATTCCCCTCCCCAGCTGCACTCACAATGCGATCATCACCAAGCACCACATCGGTCTCTAGTGTCCTCTCAGTCAACTTTGAAAACTGACTCCTGACACCAGTAATGTGATGGGAAGCGCCACTATCAATGTGCCAGACTACTGAAGAAGAAGTGCTAGAAGGCGACACAGCAACTAAAGAGAACTCTTGATCAAACTGTGCTGAGAACTTATCCACTGCTGCTGAAGCTGCCGCGTTCTTCTTATTCCCCGCTAACACTCTCGGGACAAGTAGCTGCATAATGCCACTGTTTCTGGCAAGCCCAACATGGGACTTTTCTCATATCCTTCTCCCTTTCTTCGTCTTTTCCCTTCTCATTGTGTCCTCCACGATTGCCCCTCTTCTTGGTTTTCTTTTCCTTTCCCCTTTCTTTGCCAAATTGCCACATTCTCCTCATCCTCCACGCACACCCGGGCAGGTAACTTCGTACATACCCTCTCACGGGTCTCCTCTGTACAAAGTCATCCCAAGCCTATCCCACGGAGGAGGACGTTCTCTACTTCTACAATGCCATCCGCAGAACCTGACCCACGGTTTGGCCACACCGTTGAAGGCTGTCCTCACAAGCTTTGCACTGGGTATCACCTCCCCATAGCTCCAAGCTCATGCCTCACCTGTGTGATCCTAGAAGATAGCATGTGACAGATTCAGACTTAGTCATCTTAATGGTTTTCAATTTCTCTCTAAGCACCATCTTCGTGTTCTCATTGGAATTCTGAAACAAGTTTTTTAAGAGTTGTCCACATCTCATGTACATATGTCTTAGAAGACACATGAGGAATAATATGAATCCTTACCGCATCAACAATATACACCTTTGATGTCCTTTACCTGATGAAGAAGCGATCAAAGGCGTGGATCAGTCCGAATAGCCACTCTTTGGAGTAGCCCCTCTTGTGAAATAGCCGGTAGTACCCTCAACAATATCCATAGCTCATTCTCCTGAAAAAGAAACAACACTATCAACTGCCTTCCATGAACTAAAGTTCGCTGCCCATCCAACCTATCCTCAACTTTCTCAAACCACAGCCATGACTAAATCAACTCAATTGAAACCCAAAATAACTCTGCAAACCCCAACCTGCTGAAAACAAATATCTGCCCTCTTATCCGCTGTCCAAACTACTGCTGTCACAAAACAGTGAAAATTTCGAACAAATTTTTACAAATTCGTGTTTTATACGACCTAAGCTCGATACCATGTTGATTTTTTCCGCAGTGTTTCTCACCACACTGATTTATCCCAATCCGGGTTTAGGTTTCTTCTTATCACTCCCAAAATGTTTAATGCCCTTTCCAGTATTAATGTAATTTGCAAACATTAGTATGCATAAAATTTCGAAATGATACTAGCGAAGAACACATGAAATAAATATGCTTTTTCTATGGGCGTACAACCACTCGGAAATGATGACGACAAGCACACATTAAATGACACAATAGGAGATTTTTGGTCAATCGACCACGGAAAAACCCGATTATTGAAGGAGGAAACCGATTGAGAGAGGAGTTCTTCTTATTTCTTCAAATCACGGAAATTACATCGTGATTAAATAACGGTATACTTATCTCTTCACCGAAATTAGGTGCATGAATTGTTGGAAAAATTACAACAACGGTACCCTAGTTTCACGTGCAAAAACAAGCCGTCCTGCGTCTGGACCGTCACCGATTTGTCACCGAGGAGATTTTTGAAAATGTGCCAATTGGCGGTGACCGTCGGCCGCCCGATACAATTGTGGGATGAGTAAATCGCCCTCCACCTTACTCGGTTCCGTCTTGTGTATCTTGGCCAAACGGTATCTCTTCCATTCCCAAATCCGTGCGATGCGGTTTCTTCTTCTATTTGGTACGCCTCGGTTTCCGTCTTTTCTTCTTTGTCTTGTGGAAATGGGTGCTTGCTTTTACCGCGCAAACCCTCCTTGATGGGAAACTCTTCTCTATTCTTGCTCTCTCTCCAATCTCTCATATTCTCATGGAAAGAATGAATTAGTTTTTGGTCTTTTTCCTCCTTTAGAATCCCTAAGTGACTCTTAGGTTACCCTTTTTTGATCCAAGAACCGCATTGCCCAAGATCAACGGTGAAAATTAAATGCTCCATTAAATTCAATTTATTTAATTTCACTCACCCAACTTAAATAAAACCCACTTGGTGCTTTAGGTTCCTAAGTCACTTTTCACTTTCTAATTTAAAGAGTTCACTTTACCACTTATAAATTGACTTTATGAAAAAGACCCACCTTTTAAGTTGTGGACCACATTCCTAGGTAAAGATTAAAAACCCATAGAACCACTTGTCCAAGGTACAAATCTTCATTAAAATTCAACGCCTACTTCCGGATCAAATGTAGGTGTTGTTTGACATATCAACTATTAAAGATGATGCCGGTGAATGAAAGAGCGATCAAGATGATGTGTTAAATTTCTGGGTGTGTTTATACACAACTCAAGAGGTAGGAGGCCTTCCCCAAGAGGCGTTATGGGTCTACATATAAGTTGTCTAGGTTGCCTTATCCATAACATAGTATTGCAATAAATGGGCATAAGTTATCCTTAACCACATACATACTATAATAATATCTTGAGAGAATCATCGCTAGATAAGATGAATAATATAAATTAATTTATTAATGTCAGGCTAATGACCACAAAAGTAGGACAAAGAGACTATTGAGTACAATGATGCCAATACAATGCGAGGTGCCAAAGAGATTCTCCTATAAAGGTGAGATCATGATAAAATAAGTAAAATAAGTAAAAAGTGCCATAGGGTTGAGTAGTAGAGAGTGAGATCAACTCCTAGGTATGAAGAACCCTCGACCTTGAGCTCAAAGATCTGCTCTGATGATGAGATGTATGCATTAGGAGGATCCAAGGTTACGGTAGGACCAGGTCATTCAATTGGTCATTAGCGGAACGGAAAAACTGGAAAAAACCGGTCACTAAAAATACATAAAATATTCAAATTTTTGAAAAAAAATACATATTGATGTGCATCCATGAAATGAGCTATGATTATACACAAATTTGCAAAGTTCTCATATATATATAACAAGTAACATTGTATAAAACCAAAATAGCACTAGCGATGGTAGCAAGTGCACTCCATAGTCATATAGATATTTGGTTACGAATCAAAATACATCATCAAAAGGTCTCTAAATGGCCTATAAAGTCAAAATAACCCTAGAGTCTGGGCTAGAGGCTAGAGAGTAGAGATTACACAATCTAATAATCTAAATCCGCATACTGAAACTCGGACTCAGACTAAGACTCAGATTCAGAGTCATCATCTACATCCTCAACATGAGTAGACTAAAAAATGGAACTCTAGCTTGATTGCCTCGCCCCTGAAGGAATCTGTCCAACAACAATGTTCAAATCCTATGGCTGTGAAAGTGGGTCCAAATCCATCCAAGAAAGGTCTTCATTGTCAAAAGTTGTTGGATTTAGATCCTGGCTTTTTGTATACTTAAAATTTTTTTGCAAATCCCCTCCACTTTTTCACGGCGTGCGATACTATGAAAAAAAAAAAAACGGAAAAAAACCGGTTTTATGCCCGAACCGGCAGTTACATTACAAAGCCGGTCAAAGTGTTATGAATGTTTGGTTTGAGCGGTAAATACGTTAAATGCTAAAGTGACTTAGGGAACTTAAGTAAAGGGGGAGATTTAATCTCCACATTAAATGATAAAGTGACTTAGGGAACTTAAGTAAAGGGGGAGATTTAATCCCCACCCTTGATCTTAGAAAGCTAAGATATAATCTTGGCCCTTGATCCGTTGGTCAAGCTAATGAGGAGGACAAAAGGNAAGTGGTATGAATGTTTGGTTTGAACTGGTAAGCCCTGTGAACCGGTCGGACCGGCCGGTTTTACCGGTTCCGGTCCGGTTCTGGTAACACTGAGAGGATCTATGGACAAGAGGAACCAAAAGAAAGGAAAAAATAAGTCTGTCATGGAATGGACCCATCTCTCCTACCATCCGAGGTCGAATGAAGAAAGCTAAGTATAGTCGGGTGTCCCAAGGGGGAATTGGTGGGGTGCCTGGATCGTTTGCTGCGCTGATGATTGGTAGAAGTAGTGCGTCGAGGTTTGGGGCATCTCATCCATCTCATGGGAAGGGATCTAGTCTGTGTTAAGTTTTGGTACCTTGGGAAGTGGTCCTCTAGTGTTATTGATGTGCCTAACACTAAAGGGGGAAAAGTACCCCTCTCTTACTTAACTTTATGTTATAAAGTCAAAGTGAGTTTATGAACTCGTTAAATGCTAAAGTGACTTAGGGAACTTAAGTAAAGGGGGGGATTTAATCTCCACATTAAATGATAAAGTGACTTAGGGAACTTAAGTAAAGGGGGAGATTTAATCCCCACCCTTGATCTTAGAAAGCTAAGATATAATCTTGGCCCTTGATCCGTTGGTCAAGCTAATGAGGAGGACAAAAGGAAAAGATGAGGAGGAGGTAGAGCGTATTGTTCATCTTGAGAAGACGAGAAGAGGGCGCACTAGTTCAAGGAGAAAGGGCGAACAAGTTCATGGTGAAAGGGCGCACTTGCTCATGGAGAAAGGGCACACTTAGAGTTGAGAAAGAGGGCGCACTTGCAGCTACAGCAGGCATGGTTTCCAAGGAAGAGGGCAGCTTATGAGAAAGGGTGCAAATTCCAAGGAAGAGGGCGTGCACTTCAAGGCAAAGCTGGCTGAATCTTCAAGGAAGAATTTGCTGCTAACTTGAGATAAGTTGGCCGAAGCAAATCTCTCATTTCTTGTTCTGATATCTCTGCTGTAATAAATTACTTCAAGCTCCATAATAAATTTCTGCTTCACTGGTGTTCCCCTTGGCGGTTTTTCCAGGGTCATGTTGACCAAAAATTACTGAGTAAATTTCTGTGGTTTGCTTATTTTGTTATCAGCATTTAAGTGGTAAAGATCAGAGGTGTTTAATGACTGTAGAAAGAGTAGTTTGGGACAGCAAACATTTGTTAATCTAACCTTGAAACAGGAGCATTAAAATGAGCTTGAAATCAGTTCTAATGGTGGCCATAAAACAGTCCAAAACAGACCTGTCCTTAACAGCCAATAGAACCTCAGAAGGCAGCCTTTAAACAGTGGTAAAACAGACCTGAAAGTGACCATTAAACAGTCCAAAAATCAGACCTGTGTTGACTGCCTAAAGAGCCTCAAAATTCTTCAGTCTGGTCATGTTGTTGAAATCTTGTGGGACGAGGGAAGGTCTCACAGGTCCACACTGATCTGGAGTCTGGGGATGGGCTGGATACTTGAAGAAGCTCGTGAGGTTATGAGTCCCCCTAAATAAGCCATGAAACCACCCTCTAATCTTATAATAAATGGGGCAACGAAAGATGAAGTGCTCCTCAGTTTTGATCTTCTGTAGCGGGCAGATCTTGTTTAGTCAGTCGATTTGGTGGTTTGTCTCTACCCAAAGTCTATGAGAGCCCATTCTGAACTGGCCTAGATAAATGCAAAGAGCATGTACCGAGTGGCGAACTGTATACTGTGGTTGAATGATGAACCCACCCCTAAGCTCCAAGAAATGCTTAGTGTGAAAGGCCATCTTTGGGCATAACCCACCAGGAGGGTTAACCCAAGTGATTTGGATAAACTGCCTATAAATGTCATCTCTGATAATCTTGTTCAGTACCTGTCTGGTTGGTAGGAGATGGTTAGGTGCGTCCAAGGAATACCGAAATGGAGGGAGACACTCAATTTGAATGCCGAGGGACTCTAAAACATCAGACACCCCATGAAACCGACCTTAAGCCCGACCCAATGGGATAGAGAGGGCAATGGTCTTAGACCTTAAGCCAAGTACAGGTACCGGTCTCAACCCTTCGTCGAGTCAACCAAGCCCAGGATGTGATGCAGAAAAGAGACCAGTTCAAACACTGTCTCAAGTCAGAAGGCCCGAGCTCCAAACTCTGCTAGGATGATGTGATGAGGAACTAATTGCTTGCATCTAATGATGTGTCGGAGGAGAAGGGTCTAGACTCTCTCCATTGAGGCCCAATCAGACTCCAGTAAGGAAGAACCCCAAATCTCTGAGCCATAGAGAACCGTGTGTCGGATAAGGGAGTCCATGAGAGACATTTTGGACGAGATGTTTTGAACGTGGTGGTGGAAACACCGTCTCTCAAGAAGGGCTAAAGACCCATAGCCTTTGGCGATCCAAGGTTGGAGGGCAGGTCGCAAAATGAAATGGAGTCCTAAAAATCGTACTCCCAAGTACGTGTAGGCTGCCGATGATCTCAATCTCCTCCCATCTAAAGAAGAAATGAAGGTCTATGGACTTCCTGGACCCATTGAAGATCATAACCTTGGTTTTACCTAGGTTGATCGTCAATTGCTGAAGGTCATAGAAAAGAGCTAGGGCATTCAATTGTCTTTGTAATCTGTCTTGAGACGATGCTAGGAGGACCACATCATCGATGAAAAGCAAGATGGATATTAGAACCTGCTGGAGGAGACACCCATCATTGTCTTGGATATGCTCGTGGAGAAAGCCCTCTAGCTCATCGATATAAATCCTCAGTGAGAAGTAGTGGAAAGGATCCTTATGGACTGTAAATAGAAGGTCCATCAAAGATAGCATTTGTACTGGAAGAGATCATTGCGTCGAGAGGCGCTTTCTACAGCCTAGTATGAGGGAGATGTGTAATTTCTTCCGTGTTAATTGCGTCGAGAGGTGCTTTCTACAGCCTAGTATGAGGGAGATGTGTAATTTCTTTTGTGTTAATTGCTTCAAGAGTTGCTTTCTACAACCCAGTATGAGGGAGATGTGTAATTCCTTTTGTGTTTAACATGTAGTTGACACATAACATTTAAAAAATATTAATTAAAAAAATTTCATTGTCCTCCATAATAAAATATTTCAATAGCAACATTTTATATGAAGATGATGGTTAACGTCCTCACTCTAATGTCTCCAAGGGATGAAATCCTAATCCTAGTATTCAAGATGCTCCAAAAGCTCTAAGAAATCCTGGTGCCTCCATGACAAGAGAGAGAAAGTACAAAGATGAAGATCAAGGAGAGAGAGAGAGAAGTGTGCTCTTCTCCTCATATGTGGGCTTAAACCCTCTAATAGAGCATTTACCAAAATTTATCAAGAAAACATCACATGCACATAAGAAAACACTTACTAGTCAAGACACATAGCGTGAAGAAACCCTAGTTCATGAAGAATCTAGCATCAACAAGAGAAAACATCCATCCAAAGTCACTCCAAAGGTGCACACAAGACATCCATTGTCAAAATAAGAGAGGAGAAGACAAGTAGTAGTGATCTCACAAGTGAGTGAGTTGTTTATGATCCAAATGAGCTCTAGCCTCATTTATATGAGGTAACCCTAGCGCATATGTCCACATAATGATGTAAAAAAACAATAATCCATGATACAAGTGGGGCTGACCTCTCAAATAGCCTCTCACAATGAAAAACCATGCTAATACACCAATACAATGCTCTCCTATGTCACACATGTGACATCATGCTCCAAGAGGGTGTGTGAAGCGTTTAAAGGCCATGTCTTATCATCCAAGAGGTGAAAGCAAGGTGGAGGGTGTGTCTCCTCATTAATGGTCATGTCACATCATCAACGCATCAAATGGTGCCCCAATGGATGAAGGAATAAATCATACTTATGATATGATGGAATTATTATTTATGAAAGTAGACTTATTCTAGAAGTCTACGTATGATGAAAGATGAGGAGAATGAGTGAAGTTAGGGATAGAGATCACATAGAGATTTATGGAGATATTCATGGAGATATTGTGGAGTTTTTATGCTATATTGGACATCTTGTTATGAGCACCTCAATGCTATATTATGAGGCCTCACATATGTATTGCTGAGTGAGAGTGATGTATCATTATTATACATTAATACAAAGTGATCTTTGTGAGTATATTATCTTCTTATGGCTGATTTATGTGTGTTAATGTTTGTTCATGGCTGCTTATAATACCAACAATGGCAACCAAGCCCATAATCATCAAGCAAACCTTAGTGCATGATGTCATCATCAAGGAGCTCAATGTTCAAGATGGGAAGGCCATCATCCAAGGTGGAATGATCAAGCATCACCTCTCTAAGTGGTGTCCAAGAATAACTAAGTGCAACATCCTCCATCAAATGTTGAACAAGGTGTGGGGTGCACTCTCCAAGATGTGGGATTTCTGCCCGTCTACCTGCCATCATGACCATATATGTCAAAGGAGCGCTCATCTGTCCATTGTCCAAGGTCCAGGAGGTGTGAGAGGATGTATCTGAAGGAGGTCAATCACCAGGTTACCCAATGCTTTGCATCGCACATGTTGTATCATGTGCAAAGTGCACAACGACCTGGGGTGAAAGTACCAAGATGTCCTCCAAAGACCATGTCAGGTGCACTCAAGTCAGTCAAAAGTATGGGATCAAGTAAAACCAACAATCACAAGCTACAATAGTCCTAAGAATCATATAAAGTAGGCCATCAAATAATATAGAAGCCGAACGAACAACTCCCATTGGGTATTCGCTTCAAACTTCACACAAGCTCAAGATGTTATGCAATTTGGCAGGTTTAGGTATGGGAGGACCATCAAAAGAACCTATTAGGTGTGCCAGTACCCAAGTAGAGAGATATTTCCCAGAAGATCCCATCATAGATATGTAATGGATGTGAGGTGGTCTTGGGGTTTCCTTCAAGGCATGGGTTCATTAA
>SNQJ01S0016164.1:0-14003 GCA_010110895.2 Picea sitchensis
AACTCTTTTCTCTACAGTTGTCCTGCTCAGCAGACCCAACTGAGCTTGCAAGCACCTCGATTATGCTCACCAAGGTGACGAAGGAGGTGCAACACCTAGTTCAGATAGGGATCGGACAACACACAGCCTTTATGGAAGAATACCTCTCCGGGGGGATCTAAACGACTAGTTGTTAAGCCCACGAGGGCCCCTATAACTGATTTTGTTACCTCCAAACTTTAGCAGGGAGTCTCAGGTCCCTCTTGGATGAGACATACCTTCTTTAGAGAGGGAGGCCACTCGACCACTTTAGCCCATTTGCATGCATATTGATTGTTTGAATTTTGGTATGCTCTTTGACTACTAGATAGCCTTAGGATATTTTTTTATTTTTTTTGTAGAGTCACAAGTCATCGTGGAGTCGGACCAGCATCCCCGCTGGTCTCATCGGTTGTTACAGTTACCACCGGACTTCAAGTTCTTGCCTTCTAAAAGGTGTAGAGTTATTAGGCATGGTACACACACATCCACCTTTTAGACTTGTGGTTCCACAAAGATGAGTACTGAATCTAGTCTCCAGAACACTGGGAGTTCTTTGACTCCCATACCCACTATAGTTAATGGCACCCCTTCGACTCCTACAACCACTACAATTGTAGTGTCGGAGGCACATACTGGTACTATGGATCGGCTTATAGTTAATGCTTCGTCTCTTGCCTCGAACCCTTTTGGGGGTCTTCGTCATTCGTCTGGTTACAATGTTCAGTCCATCCCTATGGCTTCTAGTCCATTTTCTTATGGTATGCCTAACTTCACTTCGCAATTTTCAATTGTTATCTGAGTCATTGGCCCTAATGCTAGCATTAGACTTGGGGGAACTACACCTCCTTATACTCCATTTTTGTTTGGTGGTTCTCATATCCCTCAAATGAATCCTAATATAGGAAGTGTCCCTGCTCTCAACCCTGGGTCTAATCCTTTTACAGCTGGATGGAACAACCAACCTGGCGGACAAGTTTCGTCCTATATCCCTACCTCCTCAGTGTCGATTCCGACTAATACTTTTGGCATGATGAATCCAATTCAATCCTCCAGGTTCCCACTCAGAGGAGGTCAGTCTTACCCTTTGGGCGACCCCCAACCCGGATCCAATCAATCTGGTTGGGGGCAACTTTAATAACCCCCAACCCAGATCTTACTCGGCTAGGGGAAATTTTTATAATCCTCAATAGAACATTCATGTTGGAATGATGCCCAACCCACTTTATACAAATCATCCTGGAGGACGGCCTTATAATCCTAGACAAGGCTATAGTTCTTACCAGAATCCTGGATGGGTTGTAGTTCCGCACGCACAATATTTTGCGGGAGGTTGGGGCCAGATGTCGCAACCCTGTCTCCCTTTTTTGGCCACGCTTAATCTGTCAGATTTGTCTAAGTTAATGAACAACCCGGTGAGTAATGATCCCACATGGCCCCCAATCCCCACCAAACTTCCATCGGACATCCCAAAGTTTGAAGGCAAGAATAGAGAGGACCTTGGTGATCACGTCACTACCTTTCACCTTTGGTGCTCATCGAATTCCCTTAACGATGATTCTATTAGATTATGATTATTTCAACGCACTCTCATTGGAGTTGTTGAGCAATGGTATATTGAGCTACCTAGGGGGACATATGGTTCATTTAATCAATTGGTGATGGTCTTTCTTAACCACTTTCAATTTCCCATTTGTTATGATGTTGGCCTCGAAATTTTGTCGAATTTACGCTGGGACACCTCCACTCATATCTCAAATCATATCTAGGAGTGGCGTAGATGGAAGAGGTTGATTAAGAATCCTATACCCCCAGCCTTTCTTTTAGAATGGTTCCTTAAGTCTTTGCACCCTCCTATCTCGAAGGACGTTGCTACTTACGGGGTCACCACTGAGGAAGAAGCTATCTTTAAAGCCCAGTAGTTAGATTTGATATATGCTTGGTCTGGGATGTTATATCACCTTCTTACATAAGCACTGCGGTCAAGTTACAACCCTAGGCAAAAACCCGGACCTCATGCCAATGTCATTGTAGGTTCTGCAAATGTAAAGTCCGCAGACTCGGGGACGAGCCACTTGAAGACTTTGTATCAAAACTAGATTGTTGGAGGACCACCTTCGTCTGTGTCTTCTAACACCAATCAGTCGACGGATTTACATTCCGTGCAATCATCGAAAAACCCAAATGGTGACCAGCAACCAGGCGAGAATAAAAAGAAAGGTCGAAACAATCATAAGGGTGGGAAAAATAGTAATAAACCCAAGGACAAAGATAATAATGGGAAGTCGAATGATAATTTTGGAGAGGGAAAAAAAGAGAATTAATGTAAGGTGAAGTTTCCTTGTAAAATTTGTATCGATGGCCACCTTACGCATTTATGCCCCAAACTCATGAAGGCTACGAGGATTTTGAATCTACCGCCCGTTGTGCTGACAAATCCATTCCCACATAACTAGCACTTAGCCTCGAGCTCTTCGAAAGCCAGAAATGCATCCGATGGGAGTCAAAACCCACTGTCGCAAGACAGCGACCGCGTATGTATCAATATGGTCGATGAGAAAATCGATGTAGCCACTCGATCTTGAGATTATATCTCTTTGCAAGCTAACACTAGTCTAGAAGGTCCCCCTCCTCCTTTGGATATGAACTTACAGATTGAGAAACCAGAGCCATCGCCCTATATTCCGAAAGGAGTACTTAATCACTCTACCCACAATCCTAACGCTAGAACCACCCAGAACTAGTCTATTGTTGAGGATCTAGGCCAAACCCCTTGTGCGATGTTAGCTTTGGAGGTACTCCAAACGTGTCCTTCACAGAAGAATGCCTTACTCTCTGCTTTAGGAGCTCTAGAACCCAGTGGCTTAAATGTTATCAAATTTCATGACATGGATGTGAAGCCTCGCTTACCTTACTATGTGGCCTTCCAAATCCACGTGGAGTATTCCATGTATACCATCAAACATGTTATTGTTGATGAAGGTGTTGCCACCTACGTGATGTCCCTGGTCTGTTGGAAAGCTTTCGGTTCTCCGACCCTTTCCAAGTCATCGAACATGTTGACTGCACTTGATGGTCATTCCTTTCTCCCTCACGGTATTCTCCCTACCTTTCCAGTCCAGTTAGGTGGGAAGACAGTAGAGGTGGAGGTAGAGGTAGTTGATGTGCCTCCCTATTATAACCTGTTACTAGATCGCAATTGGACCTATACTATGGTCATTTTCGTATCGTCCGTCTTCCGTACACTTTGTTTTCCTCATCAAGGGAAGATCATGACCATCGACCAGTTATCCTTTGCGTACTCTAGTCACAATGCATCTGTCGAACCGTCAATCCCTGTGATCAACAATTCTCAGCCGGCAATTTAGAATATCGTTGTCGAAATGTATTCTTCCCTTATGGGTACTTTCGACTTCTCGGCACCGAATCACCAAATTTATTCCATGTCTAGTAGGCCTTCTTCGACACGGAGGTCCATCCATTTCCGCACTTCCTATTTTAGTGATCCATGGACCCCACCTTCCCCAACTTCGTCGTGTGAAGGTGAATCACATGCTAGCATGGCCATGCCACTATCGGCAGCGGAGATTGAGTATCAAGATGTTCTTGACTCTTCCACCGATCTCGATCATGTTACATCGTTGACGGACAAGGAGGAACATGTTCTTAGGCCTGTATGGGCCACCTCGTTGTCTTGTTCACATGATTTCCTAGATGAGACTTTGCCTTCGGATGAAGCCATGAATGGTTTCGATAAACCTTGGGATGATATGCATCATCGATCTTATTTTCTCCCAAGTATTGAAAGAATCGATCAAGATGACTTTCGATCTACTTTGAGTGAGACAGTCGGTCACGCCATGGTTCCACTTGATACGCACGGCATTTATGTCGAAGGAAACATGGCAAGTATTTCTCCTACCGTATCGATAGATATCTCTCGTACCCCTGGCAAGTTTGAAAATGTAAATATAGGTGTGAATTGTTCGCCAGAAGAAATTTTGATCTGCACCGAACTCTTCAAAGAATTTCGAGATGTATTTGTTTGGCCATATAAAGAGATGCCAGGGATCGACCCTCGTATTGTCGAACATGAGATTAGAACTTATCAGGATTCTAAACCTATTCGACAACTTCTTAGAGTAGTGAATCCTAGGAAGGCCCCTGCTATTAAAGCAGAGGTGGAGAAACTACTTAATGTTGGATTCATCTACTCGGTTCCCTTGACCGAATGGGTATCCAACCCCGTTCCTATGAATAAAAAGCAAGGAACCATCCATGTATGTATGGAATTTCGTGACCTGAACAAGGCTTGTCCTAAATATAACATCCCCACACCTTTCATCGATCAGATTCTCGACCAGTGTGTGGGAAGCGAGATATTTTCTTTTGTGGACAGATTTTTAGGGTATAACCAAATCCAAATCAAACCTGAGGACCAACACAAGATGGAATTTATTTGTCCTTGGGGTACTTTTGCATACCGGAAAATGCCTTTCGGCCTTAAAAACGTCGGAGAAACCTTCCAACGTGCCATGACTTTCACTTTTCACGATCTGAAGCACATAGTCGAAGCCTACCTTGATGATATTGTTGCTCACTCCCGCAAGAGAGTGGATCATGTTATGCACCTTCGGCTCATTTTTTAAAGATGTCGTTATTATAGAATCTGGTTGAACCCTCCTAAATTCATCTTTTGCGTTAAGTCTGGTCATATTTTGGGATTTTTAGTCTCTGAGACCGGGATCATGGTAGATCCTCTTAAGGTTGAGGCAATACTTCAATTTCCTCCCCCGTGCATGATTAGACAACGTCAAGATTTACAGGGGAAATTTAAATTTCTACATCGGTTCATAGTGAATTATGCCAATATCACTAAGGGTTTCATGTGGATCTTCAGCAAAGACACCCCTTTTATCTGGGATGAGTGAGCCCAGGAGTCTTTCAACGCTTTGAAGATATCCTTGGTATCGGCCCCTCTGTTGAAGTCTCTTGATTACAATAGAGATTACTTGCTTTATATTGCCACGTCTAAAGAGACGATTGGTATGGTTCTAGCTCCATGAGCACGTCATCTACTATCTTATTCAAAACTTAGTCGGCCCTGAGATTAATTACTCTCAAGTTGAAAATCTAGCTTTGGTTGTCGTTCACGCAGTCCAACGTTTACGTCACTATATATTGCTTTGCAAGACTACTGTGGTTGTCGATGTCAATATGTTTCAATACGTCCTTACCAGGCATATCATAGGGGGGAAATATAATAAATGGATTGTCATTTTATTTGAGTTTGATCTCGACTTCGCTTCGGCAAAGTCCAAGAAATCACTAGTCTTCGTAGAGTTAATATCTAATTTTCTATGATTAGACGAGGATGTTATCCATGCTGATTCGTTTGTGGACGAACACATTTTCCTTGTCTCATCATCGAACCCCTAGTATGGAGACATTGTTCTCTATCTTCAGACCCTTAAGTTCACTCAGCATCTCTCACAAGATGATCGACGGCGTATTAGATACCAAGCTAAGAAGTATACCATCATTGGTGACACTTTGTATCGTCAAAGAATAGATGATATCTTACGTCGTTGTTTTACTCACGAAGAGGCCAAGTCAATCCTAAACGATTTCCACAAAGGGGCTTGTGGTGGTCACCTATCTGGGCTTACGAGAGCCCAAAAAATCTTGCAAGTTGGTTATTTCTCGCCTACTATCTTTAAAGATTGTATTGAAGTGGTTAAGAAGTGTCACCCCTACCAGGTGTTCACTCAGAAAATGCACTCGCACCCAGCCCCTCTTCACCCAGTCATTATCGTCGGTCCCTTCACCAAGTGGGCGGTAGACTTCGTAGATTGCAACCCAACTTCGGCTGGGGGGCATCAACATATTATCATGGTCGTCGACTACTTTACTAAGAGGGCCAGAGCCATGCCTACCGTAAAATCCGATGGGAAGACTATTGCCTTCTTCGTATTCAATCAAATTATCGCCTGGTTCAGTATCCCGAGTGAGATTGTCACTAATCATGGAAGTCACTTTCAGAAAGAAATGATGGTAGAACTAGCATCTAAGATGGGGTTTAGACATGGCCATTCCTCTCCTTTTTACCCTCGGGCAAATGGGAAAGTAAAGGCCGTCAACAAGTCTCTCAAGACCATCTTGCAAAAAACTCTCAGTCAGAGTAAGTCTGACTGGCACATCATGCTATATCCTGCACTTTGGGCATACCGAACCACGGTTAAGACTACCACCGGTTTTTCCCCTTTCCATTTAGTGCATGATGTTGAGTCAAATCTTCCTATTGAATGAGAAATCCCTTCTCTTAAGTTGGCAGTCGCGTTCCTACCTGACACTTCAGATCTAGAGCGACACCTTGTGCACTTAGAGAGTCTTGACGAGCAGCGTTGGGACGCCTTTAGGCTATCGAGGCAAACAAAAAATGTGTCAAGGTCCAGTACGACAAGTCTGTTTGTCCTCGGTTGTACATTGAGGGTGACTTGGTCCTCTTATATGACCAAGCCAAAGAACCACTGGGGGCAGGCAAGTTTAAACCCATGTGGAACGGTCCTTATATCGTGCGACGTGTTCTAGAAAAAGGAGCCTAGGAGTTAGAATATTATGATGGGAATGTGTTGGTCGAGCCCATAAATGGGCTCTACTTGAAAAGATATTACGCTTGAGCCCTAGGCTTGAGCATAACTCTTTGTATACTAATGTAATTTAGTGTATATACATATATTTTCCCTTTTTTTTTTCTTTGGCTTGCTTATCGAATTTTCTCTTTATTGACAGATGTCAACGGAGTCTTCGGTCTACCTAGGATTCGCAGACGGAGCCAATTTTCATACACGGAACTTGGCTTCCGCCGCTTGGGTGGTTTACTCACCCAAAGGTCTGTTGGTGTCTTCAAGTTGTGTTTGCCTAGGGGCATCCATGAATAATGTGGTTGAATATAGCGTCGTCATAGAATGTTTATTCGATGCTATCTCATATGGTATTCTCTCTGTAGAGGTTCGCCTGGATTCCCAGTTAGTAGTATGTCATTTGAACGGTCGTTACCGTGTGCATGATCCTACTTTACTCTGACAATTCCTACGGGTATGTCTTTTAGAATGACAGCTTAATTTTATCACATATTATCACATTCCTAGGAGTTCTAATCATGTATCTGATGCCTATGCTAATTATGTTTTAGATTAGCATTTGTCACATTACTAAAGAAAATAAAACCATCAAATCAATGTACACATTGTAAAATATAAGTAAAGTCGAAGATCCCTTTTTATATATTTCAAAAATATGGTGTTTATATTACAAAATTAGGGCTAAAACCCTCAATACACATATACAATCGGTATATATATCCCACGACATCTACGCCTGTGGCGCCGGATGTGTGTTATGATAGAAAACCATGGCGTTTGTAAGACGCCAAAAGAGTCGTACCCATGCTCTAGGTACACCAACCACCTATCGCTACATGGCTTCAGGTAGATCCTCTACCTGAACCATTGGAATCCTCTGAGTCAAACGAAACAGGTTGCCCTGTACGTTTTGTAAGACGCTCTCGGATTCTCCTTCCACCTCCTCATCACCTTGTTTCCTCCGTCGATGTCGAGGTAACCCCTCCGGTCGTCGCGGACCCACATCTATGTCACACAAGTGTATAGTTAATACTTAAGCACCACCCAAAAATATTTTTGTCTCATAATACAAAAGTACAAAAAAATAAAATATTTAAAAATATTTTACCTATGTCACCATAGGTGGTCCCTGGTGGAAGCGGCATATCTGGATCTCCTCTTAAATCAACCCCCGCATAGGGATAGTCATCCAGAGCGATGACTTGTTGTTGCCACCAAAAGAAAAAATCCTTGTTGTAGGGTGTTGGAACCCTACCTCCCCCCTGTCGTCTCATGACCTCAGTCCACCACACCATGGTTGGATCGCGTGGTCCTCTAGGAAGGATCTCCACTCTAGGTCCCAGACCTGGAACCCACTCGAAAAAGAATCTACAAATAATAGAGGCAAACCCGAAGTTTCACTTACCCCCTTGTTTTCACTCTCTCAACTGACCTTTCATATTAGTCAGTAGTGAGGTACACCAGTCATAGACAGTGGGTCTCGCACACTATTTTGCATAAAACATGAGCGACCTCTATGCCTGGTGCAACGAAGCCGAACCTGTGATCCTGGTCAATACAAGCACGATGATCTTCAGGCTGAGGTTACTTATTGCCAGGATAGGGATTTGACTTCCCACCTTGGGATTCATCGCTACACAGTGGGCATCGATATACTCCTCGATCTTCATCCCACTCCCTGCTTTGCATGACTTGAGGTTTACAACCTCTCCTTGGCGTGATAGACCAGTCAAGAAGTAGATGTCCTCTACTTTGATCCTCAATGGTTGTCCATCGAGGATAAATCTCTCACTATCAGGGTCCCAGTAACCCACCAACGTCTCCAACAACCTCACTTGGGCCCTCATTCCTTTGAGAGCCCAAAACTTATACAAGCCATACCTTTTTAGAGCCACTTGAGCCACTGGATCTTGATGCATAGCTGCATAAACCTCCTCATGTTCTCTCTCTCCATTCAAGAACCATCCTGCAAAGGACAAATTAAATTTTGAGTTAGAACCCTCCTTTTTGGTCATTTGTGTGCCTGTACGCGGCTTCCTTTGTATGCAGTTGCATGTAGGGCTTAATATACACCCTCTGTGGTTCACACAATAGCGTATACCTCGTCATATACGCGACCTAAACAAAGCTAGTTGGAGTACACTAAAATCCACATTTTATGCCCTCAATAACTAAAAAACTGGAACCTAATTCAAAAATGTGATCAACTGGATTTGAAGAGGAGGAGAAGTAGAGTTACCTGATCTAGACGATTCGTGATTTCGTTGCCTGATGCTCCCGCGATCACCGTTTGAATCTTGGAGTTATTTTGGTCCAAATTGCACTATTTGGGTAAAAATCAAAATGGTATAGTAATTTTTTATTTTATTACTATTTATAAGTTATTTTTACCCACTTTATATAGTTTCATGCCATTTTTTCACCTAATGGACTAATACAAGAGTGGTTTTAAGCTAGCTTTTGTAGTTTTGACCCAGATTTCTTGCGGATTTCAACATTATGATTGGTCGTTCGTCACCTCGGGTAGGTATTTTCATAACCTAGCATATAGGATAGGTATCCAGTCCATCGTGCATTTTTTCATTATCCTCTAAACACCACTTTTTATGCCTTAAGTACGAACCCATTTATTGCGACACAAAACCTTATGTCTACTATAAGTAGTGTCGTTAATAAATGGTAGAGACTTACCAAACATGGGTGCCCTAGTTAGATCCTCTTTGTCATTTGGTGCCCATGCCGAGTTTTTTCCTTAGGACCGGGAGTCCATTATAGCTTGATACATGACTTTATGATGAACCTCATTTCTCACTCATACACATGCAGTCTTATTCCCCACGAACTCCCAAAACGAGTCTTAGTTAGGCTCTTTTCCGACTCGTCTAAAAATCGAAAATATTGTTGAGTGATTTGTCCCTTTCACACTCGTTAAATTGGATTTGAAAGGTCATGAGTCTTAGTTAATCTTTTTTCTGACTCGTTACCAAAAATAGAAAATATCGCCGAGTGAACTTGTTTTTTTCACACTCGTAAATTGGATTTGAAAAGATGTCTATTTGGCACAAGTTTATCCCTTTTTCACACCAAGTTGACTGAAAGACATAAAAAATGACATTTTTTGGCGTTAAGATGTGATTGCATCTAATGCCCTAGCCTGCAGTATTGAGCCTTTAGTCGATTCTTACTTTGCGTTATAAATCGTTTCCTAAGCAGTTTTTGCATCCTCAACCAAGCAGAGTCTTCTTTATATCCTTCGCAATTTGACACCCTATACCCTGGAGGGAACATCACCCCGAGTGTCCATCTCCCGCATGCATTTCCTTGCATTGAGCATAGGTACGTTCCACTGCTGGAACTAGTTTTGCTTACTTGTGAGACTTGTTTCCTCCTCTGTATCATAGCATTCATTTGTTATGAAAAAACAAAAAAAAAAGACGGGCAGGAAGGGAGTACTATATTATATTTGGTAGCAGTCATGTCGCCTTTGAACAGAGCACAAAGTTATCGAGTCCTTGTGTCATCATAATTTTGGGTTTAGCATGGCCTTAGGAAGCTAATCTCGTTACAAAGTTTTCTCTACCGACTGGTTACTCTTTCAGTCCCTATAGAGAACATTATTGATGCCTCTTGCATCTAATAGTTACATCATTGAGTCTATGTTGTCGGAGTCTACCATATGTCTCATGCTCTTGTTCAAAGGAAGTCTATCAACCTGTGTCATCCATTCCTCAGAACTCTTGACTTTGCATATCGGCCATACCCTCAATTTGTCTCAGAATCACATGATACTATGGTCTTATCATTTACCCTGGCCCTACTTTCATCATTGGTAGGTCACCTTGAACCCAGCAGTCAACATTTCATCATTAGTCGTTGACTGGGTGGTTTCCCTTGGGTTGGACGGCAAGACATCTATTCACACTTTGGGATTCATGCAGTGTCTTGGATGCCATTAGCCTATTGGTGGTTTCCTTGCCTTTCTTAGCAGTTTTCATCATCGGTTGTTATTCGGAGGGTCTTTTTCATGTACCACTTGCATTTGGCACACACGAAAGATGCATAGGGTCATTAGTTCGTGAACATGTTCTTCGTCCGATCTCCACCAAATTATGAATCTCTTGCTTTGTTCCTCGTGCTGAGTGATGAGAGATGCCTTAATGTTCTCCTTTCAACGGGTCTCTTTCCATCGACTTCAGCTCATTTATTTTGGATATGGGACCTAGAGTTTTATGAGTACCTTGAGGCTTGCAGTCATTAGTGGTAGGCTCTCTCACCATTGACAAATGAGAATACATCAATGTCTCCTGATCAATGGATTCCTCAAGTGTTTGACACCGACTCCTTTATTCACACTTGTAGGAATGTGCTCGGTGGCTTGATACCTACTTTCATTATTGGTAGGTGGTCTCGCGTTTGTTAACAATATACCTCAATGACCGATAATCAAACGATGTCTCGTTTTGTTCGACCTCAACTCCTTTATTCACATAATGTAGACTTGCACCCTTGGTGGATAGTGTAGAAGACTTGAAGACATCACTATGTGGCCGCAGCTTTCCTGAGTTGTTGCTTCCCTTTCATTGGACCAACACCTATTTGACTTCAGTAATCATGGGACATCATATTATACTCCATTGTATACAGATATCTTCATATTGGTTTTGAGACTGGTTCTACTAGGCCTTGTTCATGATTATGACAACTTTTGGCATATAAACGCGTTTGTATTTGCCTATTGATAACCATGGACACTTATTTGGTATATTTTCCACATGGATTTGCATTGTATTCTATTGGCAGCCATGTATGTAAAGTCAACAAAGAATGTAATGAGCAACTAGTCTTTCCAACTGGGTTTCCATCACTCCACTTCTGTGTTATTTATAATGTATTTCGGCCATCTCATATACTCCTCTGATCTCACACATTAGGGGGCATCTATTATAGCAAGATTTTCCTCACCATTGTTATCTTGCACAGAGGGCCTTTTTCCATTTCCCTATGCAGACTTGTCATCCATTTTTGATAAATCCAGAGCTAAAAATACATATTTTTCCACCTATACGCGCCCTATCTACTATACATCATTTGTATATGCGGGTTGCTCCACTACAACCTGTGTACATCGGGATTTGTGCCAGAAAATACAAAAATGAAGTCGGGTTTCCATGTCATGAAAGGAGATCTCTGATCCTTGACCTTCCATATACTGGAAACATTCTGACTCGACCCTTCAGTTTCATTTTGAATTCTATAAGAGCACAATTCTGAGCTATGGAAAACAGGAGAAAGCATTCAACTTTGAGAGAAAAGTTACTATGGAGAAATTACTTCATATTGAGTCTACATCCCTTTGTTCATCAAGTCTGAACACAGTGTTCATCCCCCAAGCTCTTTCCCTATTGTTGAGAGAACTTCATTGTCTCCCTTCTATGAGCTTGCCTTTGGTGGAGGATTGAAGTGGTGGAGGCCTAGTTGGAAGGAACTTGGTTTCTTGGTTTCAAACTGTGCCGGAACATAATTCTTTAATATTATCACTTCTGTTGATCATTTATTAATAGAAATACTCCTTTCCCGTCCTATTGGTATCATGCAAATATATGATTATTATCCATGGGCATGTTTGTAATGTTTATTAATGGATTATGCTATCTAATGCGCTAACCTTTTATATTATCACCATATGCTTTCTCTACTTGCTTGTTGATAACTTGTCGCATGTATAAATTTTTGAGTCGAAATGCTCAACGGTGGACATCTTCAAACATTGGAACAAGGTAGGCATCTTTCTTATCTCGCTTGCACATTGGTTTATATAGCATATGTTGGAATTGTGTAGATTTCTACAATCATACCTGTCTGTTGTGGTTTACCCTGGCCATAGAGATTTGTTCCCTTATAACAGTAGCACATAACTATGTTTCTCATTTTATTTATTAAAATGGTTGTACGGTTATTTAAGGGGACAAAGTTAATGTATGACTATCTATCTGGACGAGTAATCTGTTATTCCCAAAGATAGTAGTTGTTAGAACAACTTTAGAATTGTTGATTCTCAAACATGTTCTTAGAATATTTTCCTTAATTAAGATATCTTTGAACTAATATAAAAGAAAACCTCTTGCTTCTATAAAAGAGGATGGACAGAACGATAAAAGACTGATGAAATTACACAATCTTGTATGCCTATTGTTGTGGTAATTTAAATTTATTTGTAGATAATTAGTGTGCAACTTATATTTGTTTTTGAACTAGTTAGCTAGATATTGTAGCTCCACCAACACCTTGCTCTAAGGAGGCATGCTCCACTCCATAAGGAACTGGTGTTGTGTTTTATTTCTATAGGCTGCATTTTATTTCTATATATTGTAGACTAAAATTACACATGTTATATTACTTTACTTTTCATGTTGATTAAATATTTCATGTTCAAGATGTGATTGCTAGTCATCATTTATTTCTTCATAATTGAACGCATAATTCTATACATGATTTATAACCGATGAAAGCATATTTTGATGTGTGTGTGTGTGTGATCTTTAGTTTATCAGTTTTAATATTTCATAGATGTATCCATTTACTACAATCTCATGAGAGATTAACTAGTGGAAGATAAGAAAGTGCAGCCTACATATATATTTTGTGGTTAGTTGCAAGTAATTCAGAACCCTACGCTGACATAAATATTGTACAAACTATTTACCTACATTTTATATAAAGTAGAAAGGTAATTAAATAGCCCATCAGTATGCACAAAGGTGAAGCAACAATAAGCAAGTGGAATTGTAAAGCAACAAAAGTAATGGGAACCTCTTCAGGAAATGGACATAAAAAGATAAGAGAGAAGCATGAGGTACCTCTAATATTAATTCATGGCCGGAATATGGATTCCCAAATCTATGAATAAACTTAGCATGGGTGTTAAATAGCAAGATAGGAATGCTAACTATAGCAACCCATGGAGGGTAGGAACAACCACACAAGTTATGAATGACAACAAATAAGAGAGGGAAATGTTGAATCTTGATAGGATCGAACCTAAGGCATAATATCAGAAAAAAGGATATTTGATAATGCAATATCAAAATGTAGGGAAGAAACTATCGCTACATACCATACCAAAACATTTATCGCATGATTCATTGAATATTTCCATAAAAATGTACCAAAAAGATGTTGCCAAATCCTATAAGAATAATCAACAACCACTAATATAGAAGTTAAATGACCCAAGATAGATCTCATAAAATAATATTAAATCATAACCTCGAAATTATGACAAGCTTCATTTCAACAAGAATGAAAAAAAGGTTGTTTTGAACCCAAAAAAGGCCAAAAACT
>SNQJ01S0016164.1:15333-29622 GCA_010110895.2 Picea sitchensis
ATCATAATTTGGGTCAAGTGTTGCTTCTAAATCTAAATCTGAAGCTAGCTCTCTTTCTAATTTCTAACTCAATATTTGAATTCAATTTTGAACATCCATTTACATAAAAGTAAAAGGGAAATAATTACTAGAAATCGATCATTGTCGAGATTAGGTCTGTTTTTTCTTTACAACTTCCAATTTTTTATATTTTCATGTATCATTTACTTTTGGAAAATGGGACAAGAACAACATTGATGATTACTTGAGATGATTCATAACATTGAATTTTTTTTAAGTACATATGTGGATGTAATGTTATATTGTTGAATTTTAGTTATTGGTAATTGTTGATGTGTTTTCACCCATCAAATAGAGACCATTTTTTTTTCTTTTGAACTTGGAAAGTTCCAAATAATCTTCAACTACTAATCGTGAAGACCCAACAATTTTCAATTCAACTTTAGTTCTCCATTTCTTCATCATGAAAATCTAACGGGGATAGTTTCTCTTTGAAACAAAAGAGAAGGAAAATAAATATACTAAAATAAGGAAATTGTTTATGTCTATCTTCTCACTAAATAGCCCTATGTCTTAGCTTCGTTCAATACTTCACAAAATCTAAAACATAGTTCATATTCCCAAGATATGTCAATTTCCTCACTCATCTCTATTTCCACAATCATCTCTATAATACTACCCCATACTTATCCATTTTCCTTACACTTTCCCTTACTTCCTATGCTATTTTACTTAGTCATTTTCCTCGCTTTCCATATTTAACTATTTTCACACTTAACCATTTCCATTTTCATTTCCATTTTCATATTCATATTCATATTTCAATTTCCATTTTCCATTTTCCTTTTCCTTTTTCCTTTTCCTTTTTCCATTTTCCATTTTCTATATTTCATATTTCATTTATGTTTCTTAATTTCACGTAACTCTATGAGTTACCTCCCCAACACTTAGTCATTTTTCATGACTTACCACGTTTTACACTAAGTATTCCATTGTGTATGCGGAACAGTCTTCCTCTTCATTAAACTTTTTCCCTCGTGCATGTGTCCCGTAACTCGCAATACCATGACCCTCAATTTTCACCTCCATTTTTCGCATCATTCAAATTGCACCTTCATTAAGTTTTACACTTAGTTAATTTCGTAATCTTTCAATGCGGATGCAAGAGACCATCCCTCACCCATTCCTTGGACTCTCCTCCCATGTGGCTTATCACCCACATCCCTACCTTATACTTAGTCATTTTTACAAAGTTGTATCTCCTCACCCACCTTCTCTACCTTTGCATTCCCATAACTCTGCCAAACCTTTCTATAATTTTTTTAATATTATTTCATTTAAATACTATTTCCATCCTAAGTTTAATTCTCTTTATTTTGGGACACACCTCCCATTGACACATGGAAGTGAAGGCCTATTATATGTGGATATGTGGCAGCGAAGTGGACCTACCACCGGGTGACACATGGATGGACATAGATGACTGGACAATGATTTGGCATGATGATTGGGTGATGATGTGGTAGTCAAAAGATACTTTGTGCAAAAGCTACACAGAATTCTATGGCTCTCTCTTATTCATTCACAAATAACATGGAGATGAAATTTATTTATCAATAATTCATTAGAACCAAACCAAAATGCATTTGGGATAAAGAAAGTTGAATTTGCAAATCAAAGGCCCAGATTTCATGAGGATAGATCAATGATGGATAAGTATCCATCTTCCGGAGCTCATAACTTTTGATCTCGATGTCCAATTTGAGAAAACAAGAGCTCGTTGGAAATATAAAGATATGAAGAACATATTAGAAGTGGTTTTAATGGATAAAATATCAGTTATCAATCCCTAAAAATTAAATTACATTCGAGATTATTTTTGGGCTTGGAAACAATTTATTTTTGCAAAATCATTTATTTAAAGAAATTTATAAACTTCTAAGGTGGGTCTCAGATGATAACAAGAATATCAAAGCTCATAGTTACCAAATGGGTTAATTTGTTGCATGAAAAGGGGACACATAAAACTCTAACTGAAAAATAGGTTCAAGAATATGAAGAAGAGATTACAAAAGAGAAAAAACAGTAGATTCCAAAAGGTTGGTAGTGGGTTGTTAGAGAATTTATTATAGGGGTATTTTTGCTAGAAGCAAGTTTTGCCTTTCCAAATATTTGTGAATTAGTATTCTTGACTTTATCCTTCGTATTCCTTTCTACTCAACTCTCTCAATATTCTTCTATACATTCACCAAGACATTTCAGGTCCAGAGGAACAAAATCCCTACTTGTAAGATGCAGTTTATTTTAAGTTGACGTAATTGTCATTGAAATTTTGTTGAGGTTGTTTCAGCCCTCTTGTTTCAAACATTGTTAAGCTTATTTCATTTTGGATATTATTATTAATTTATCCCACAAAGAACTATTTTGGGGAATTACATTAGTGATTTTTCAAACTTTGAGTCTAAAGCATGAGAGTTCAAATGTATTGTCCATCAAAATCATTTTTGTGTTGTAATGGAGTGATCATCTAAATTTCTTTGATGACATGTCCATTTTAATTTTCTTTTATGTTGCAAAGTCATAGTTGATCCTAGGTTCACATCATTTCAAAAGGGAGGAAAAATATATGTTGAAAGCAAACTCTGTACAAAGCTCTTTCAGTTATATTTATTTACTTTTATTTCCATGAATAAGATGATGTGCTTAATGAATAAATTGCTAAATGAGAACTTTGTTGGAAGATATTTTGGGGTTTTCTCTTTAGAACTCACTCATTGCATTCATCTAGAGCCATAAAAAGAATCTTCCAATATATCAAGAGAGAAGAACCACCTCTATAAAAACAAGAATCTTTCTTGTTCCCCACAAGATTTTCTCTCAAATGTTGGTCATTTTCCTTTGACAGAAAAAATGATCAACAATACTTTATAATTATGTTGCTTTAATGTTATGTATATCTAATATTATATTTTTTTTATTTTTTTTATATGTATTTTGTATTTGTATATATGTTTTATTGTTACTTTACATATGTTGCTAAGTTAATGCTAATAATAAATATTAGAATATGTGATTATAAGGAAGAATGAAATAATGACTATATGAGAGGATAATTATGTTGATTTAATGTTATGTATATCTGATATTATATTGTTTATTTTTTTTATATGTATTTTGTATTTTTATATGCATAACTTTGTATTGTTTCTTTACATGTGTTTTGTTAAGTTAATAGTAATGTTGGCCCTCGACCAAGTTTTGAGAGATCCTTGGTCAAGTTTGACCATTTTGGACTTCGACAGCCTGTCGAAGGCGGAGCACAAGATGAAGCAGAGATCGCGGGATCTCGGCCCCTTTTTGGGTCCTTTTTGGGATTTGGGAATATGTAACGGGTATGGGAATGTCATCTCATGGGTTTACCCATGCTTAGGCCTATTTTATAATATATAAATAGATTTTTAGGTGATGTAAGGAAGAAGGAAAGAGGCATCTATGTGATGTTGTGCTAAGTGCAAGTGTGGTTTGTAAATGATTTGTGCATACTGTGAGAGACTTGCAGAGCTAAGTGCAAGTGGTTGTAACAGATTGTGAAGGGCTTTGTGTTGTAACGCAAGGAAGGAGGATCTAGCAAGGTGCGTAGATCTCCTATCCTATGCGGAGTAAGGTTTTTGTGGCTCTATGCATGTATCTGATTAAAGAAGCTAATAAAGAAGAAGAGTTGGTGGACGTATCCCCGGGGTGGGGGTGAACCAGTATATGTTTTGTTTCTCTACTTTGTGCGATGTGTTGGTGTACTTATGTGTTATCTGCTAAGTGTTTGACATAGATAGATAGATAGATCTATTTATACTTTGTGTTTATGATGAATCTAGATGCTAGATCTAACCTCTGTGAACTTGCTTAGTGCTTGAATCTGCTAGATTTGATCTAATTCCTTATGCTAAGTGATTAGATACATTAGATATGGGTGAATGGTGTGATACTTTGTTTTATCTGTGGAGTAGATATTGGTTAGATATTGATGAAGGTTTATTGTTGAATGCTCTATTAAATACTAGAATCATAGATTTGTGTCCTAGCTAAGGTTCCAGACATCTGAGTCCTGCAACCACCCCTTTCTCTACCTCGGGTGAGACTTCATCTGCTTCGCAGGCGTTGTTGAAAGGGCCGGTAGTTAGGGTTTTATTGGTGCACTATTGTAGCGTTGAACCCTGGGTTTTCCCCTATGCCAACAAATGGTTTCATTGTCAGGACTGAAACTGTGATTGTTGGGAACTGAGGAAGAAGAAGCTTTGTGCAAAGATTCGACCTGAAACTGAGAAAGCTCTATGCGTAGATCTGTTTCCCTAGTGCATAGCATTTTGCTTGACTTGTGAAGCTCGGTGCCAAGAAAAGAGGTCAGATCTGAAGAAAAGAGGTCAGATCTGCAAGCTTTATGCTCTAATAAAGGTAAGAATAGTGAAAAGTTCTAGATCTGAAAGATTTTTTCTCTGTAGAAGTAAGACAAGTGGAAAATTTTGTTTCTAAAGCATGGATCTAGGTATGTTTGATACATTTTGTCCTAGCTCAAAAACTAGGGTACTAGTAGATGAAAGAAGGTTTGACATGAGTAGATCTAATAAGAATAGTGAAAGATATGTTATACCTATGCATAGAAAGAATATTTGGACTAAAAAATGGATGTAGGATCCTAGAAAGAATTTTTTGCAGGTTAGCTCCTACGATCCTAGCGCGCAGTACAAAAAGGGTTGGGGATCAGTTAAAAGAAAGAGAGGATTAACCCTCTGTTACAGTTGTAGAAAACCAGGACATCTTGCTAAGGAATGCTCTGGGAGAAGACCTAGTTGTATTTGTTGTAAAACTATGGACCATGAAGTATTGGATTGCCCTAGAATGATTGCTAAAGTTGAAAGAATGAATCTGAACCAAGAAAACCCTAAGGCGGATCTAGAAACTAAGATTATGGTAGAATCCCACAAAGAATCAGAGAAAGTATTGTTACAGATGAGAGAAACCCTGACTGACCACCAACATGTCAGATTATCAGAGATCTTCAAAGAAAAAGAATGCATTGAAGCAATATTAGGAGACTTCGACGTTGACTATGTTCTGGATGAGGAAACACAGGTGAATGTTATGACAGAAAGAACCTGGGAACTTTTAGGAAAGCCTGCTATGGTTCCTTCATTGGGAGGAATAAGATTATTCAGAGGAAAATTGATAACCCTATGTGGGAAGCTCGCTTAGATACCTATGAATGTTAATGGAACTTCGACGGAAGAAGATTTTGAGATCATTAAATTTATTGAGGACAACGCTCCATTTACCATGTTACTAGGAAGACCTTGGATTAAAAGAGATCAAGCCAGAAGGAAGGAAGAAGAAGAAGTCTTAGAGCAGAAGAAGCAAGAGTTAAAAGATTTTATAATTAAAAGGATCGCACACTTGATTGAAGAACAGGAGAACAGATCACAGCTATTTAACAACAACGACATAGATATCAAAGTTGCAAGAACACTAGAGGACCCACAGAAGACTGAAATACCTATCCCAGATAAAAAAGAAGTATTACCCTTGAATCCTAAGAAAGAATCTCAACAGCGCGAAGTCACTATGTCAAAAGAAGATAAGAATCAAAATGGGAAAGGGAATACCAAGATGAAGCTCACTAGAAAGAAGGCTAGAAAACTAAGTAAGAAGAGAGCTAAGATCGAAAATTTGCAGAAAGATCCAGAAGGAACCTCGCAGAAGGAAAAATTGCAAAATTGGAGCTTCGTCGAGATATCAGCACAACGACACATGGCACTTCGCCATGGTGAAGCAATATAGTCGTTGGGGACATTATAATCATTAGACCAACGCTCTAAATGGATAGAAAGGAATTTATGACTAAACAGCTCGCCATCAGACCATTGGGACCGTGCCATAACGGACAGAACAGAGTTCTGAAAGGCTTCATACCCATTGCAAGCAACCCGTTACAGAGTTACCTATTTATCCCATCGCACCATGCACCAAGAACACTTTTTCTAACCAAGAATTTGATCCCGTGGACTAAGTTGATCTTGCATAGTGATCATCACATTGTTGCCATCTATTCCATTGCAATGTCTAACTTAATCTTAACCCGATCTAGTTAATCCTGAGCGTGTATGTCCGAGGAGTTCAACGCAGTCGAAGAATCTGTGACAGAAGTACTCCTTGACCTGATGACTAAAAGAGCCATGTCAGAGAGAGGATTATATGTAGGTGTACAGGCTTCATCCACAAGAATAGTGCAAGCATCTTCATCGACTGCTCACAGAGACGGACCATCCTGGCCATTAGATGAAAAGTGAACCAAGCATAGGGATGATCTAGCAAATTCCAAATTGATCCTAACTATATTACCCACCTACATACCACCTCTGAGTGGCGCAGTAAATCGAGATAGTGTGCCCAGAGATTTCAAGTACACCTTGTTCACTGCGAACCTCCCGAAGGGGATCCGTGCAGTTCGAGCAGACCAAGACAAGATTGTAGCGTTGAAGTTCAGCAACTTCAACCTCGGTGACCAAAAAGTCTATAACATGCTCGTACCTTACCAGAATGAAGGGGAAGAATTCAAAGATAATCCCCCAGACATGGACCCATAACCTCGCGCATTCCATCCTGTTGAACGTCATGAAGATCCCACACTTCGGAAGACACCAGGAGGTGCATGCCTATGTCAATTTGTTGCTTTCTTGTTACCATGGTAGTTATTTGTGGCTAGACCACCATATCACAGTTGATCTGGCAATGATCAATCGGATCACAAGTTTGCGTATGCATGGACCTGATCCACGGGATTTTTATCCAAGAAAATCCATGGATCACTCTCTAGCACAGAGGATCAAGGACACCTATGACGATGTCAAGAAGGGGACGCGGGGCTACAAGGTAGCTTCTAACCAGAGTGGTGTAGTGCGCCTCGCCTGTCAGTTGATTGGAGGGAATTTAGTAAGAAAGAACCAACCTACCAAAGTCATCGTCTTTGTAGTCGACCTCGCAGGGAAGTGCGCGAAAGGCCTACAGATGAACTGGGCGAAGTACCTGGTGAATCAGTTGGAACTAGACTGCAGAGAAGCACAAGATCAAGGTTACGAATTCCATTTTAATTGGATTTTGATCCTTATCGCATTCATCGCCTGGGAGATGCCTGAAGGTGCGACCTTCCCCGACATCGAGCCATTTGAGTTGTTGGTCGCGAAGTTCAGTACACTTTGGTATTCCAGCAATATGAACAAACAGTGGCAGTCAAATGTTGTTTTTCATAACTACTACGACCAGATGAAGAGAGCCATCTAGTCAGAGCCTCGCATGACTCCAAACACTCTACACCGGTTTTGGCCTTTGATGAAGTTCAGTACAGATCGACATTTCATTTATATTACAGCGCGCGTCGATGAACATAAGCAACAGCTTCAGTCCTACTACAAGCTGATGGAGGAGGACCTGGAGGAGATTACTAAGGAATGGTTCGCTAACCTCCTTATCCCCGCCAACCCCGCAGATATATCCAACATTGACAGCCCAGAAACTGCGCAGGATACACTCGGACCTAGCAGGACAAAGAAGACCGAAGAGGTCCAAGGATTAGACAGTGCATCCGTGAAGACTACTTCCATATCACCAGAGCAAGGAGGTGATGGCGAAGAGTTAGATGATAAATAATTCGAACAAAAGCAAGGAGACGAGGTTGATCCCCTAAAGAAAAGGAAGGGTTCGCCTCTGAAACCTTCTTCCTAGAAGAAATCGAAATCCTCCATGACCAAGATGCAGACTGTCCTCACCTCTGACGACTTCGACTTCCTCATAGCAACCCTGAACGATGCTTCACTGGAAATAGTAGAAAAACAAGAGGCCAACCAGGAAGCAATGTATGATAGGATTGAAATCGAACTCTGAGGTGTAAATAAGGCACTACAGTCTAGATGTGCAGTCTCCACTACGCCTCTACCATTGGGAACACCAGAGCTGGGAGACAAGCCAACCTAACTCCACTGATTAGTTGATACAGTCGAAGCTCGCCTTCGACGAGCACAAGAGGAAACAGAACAAGCCACCCAGGCTTTGACATAAGTACAAGGAGTACTTGTAGAACAACACCGAGTTGCACAACAAGAAAACATTGCCCTCCAAGCGAAGTTCGACGAAGAAAACGCACAAATACAGCAAGGAAAAGAATAGTTGTTCACCGAACAACTTGAAGTAAAGTAAGCAGTCAATAGAGCACTTCGCTCTATGATAATCATAGAAATAAAGGTAAAAGATCGAGTTACACAGCAAGTAGAGCATCTTGAAGAAGTGATCCAACAGCTACAACAATGCATCGCAGACTTAGAACTACACGCAGTGCCCCAGACCCCACAAGATGTGAAGGACCAAAGAGAAGCAACTGCCAGGAGCGCAGTTGAGAGACTAAAGGCCCTTGCTATGGAATGGAAATAGCTAAGTGATTGCAGTGCCTGACATATGAGTGACTCGTTGAGAGTCCAGAATTAAGAGCACTGGAGTCGCATCTCCAAGAGGTGAAGTATCAAGCCGAAATGATACAGGCACAGTTGAAGCTCTTGTCAGCTATGGAAAGAATGAAGAGATATCAAGAGTAATGCACCGCCTAGCAGCAAATTCACACTATTCAGAGCATAGTTATGGAAGTAACACAAAGACTCCAACCCGTACAAGATAAGGCCTACCAATTGTTCACAGAAGTTGAAGGCCGAGGAGCAGAACTAGAGCAGGTTGTTAATGCAACTGAATAGCGCCTGGAAGGACCTATGAACGATGCAGTCATCCAAGAGTTTGTTGAACAAGAGGTCATAGCACAGTAACAAGCCGAAGTAGCTTGAGCCAAGCTCGAGGATTTTGAAGCAGAACTTCCTACATCAGAGTGACTCGGGGTCAGTCACAGGTGAGTGTTGGGGGCCTCTTGGCCCTCGACCAAGTTTTGAGAGATCCTTGGTCAAGTTTGACCATTTTGGACTTTGACAGCCTGTCGAAGGCGGAGCGCAAGATGAAGCAGATATCACGGGATCTCGACCCCTTTTTGGGATTTGGGAATATGTAACGGGTATGGTAATGTCGGCCCATGGGTTTACCCATGCTTAGGCCTATTTTGTAATATATAAATAGATGTCTAGGCGATGTAAGGAAGAAGGAAAGAGGCATCTATGTGATGTTGTGCTAAGTGCAAGTGTGGCTTGTAAATGCTTTGTGCATACTATGAGAGATTTGCAGAGCTAAGTGCAAGTCGTTGTAACATACTGTGAAGGGAATTGTGTTGTAACACAAGGAAGGAGGATCTAGCGAGGTGCGCAGATCTCCTGTCCTATGCAGAGTAAGGTTTTTGTGGCTCTATGCATGTATCTGATTGAAGAAGCTAATAAAGAAAAAGAGTTGGTGGACGTAGCCCTGGGGTGGGGGTGAACCACGTATATGTTTTGTTACTCTGCTTTGTGTGATGTGTTGGTGTACTTATGTGTTATCTGCTAAGTGCTTGGCATAGATAGATAGATAGATATGTTTATACTTTGTGCTTATGATGAATCTGGATGCTAGATCTGACCTCTGTGAACTTGCTTAGTGTTGTAATGTCTTGAATATAAGTAGAGTGGCGCATGGGTGGAAGATATTGTTAGCCCACCACCCTTGACTATTAAATTTATATAGTGGATACCTTAGAGAGGAAGGATAATTAAGCCTAGGAGCTATAAAGTAGCACTTAGGTCGTTGAAGCTGGAAATAATATGGTGGCCGATGAAAAAGGTAGAGGTTATTATATTGGCAATAAAGGCCTATTAGATCAATCTCTCCTACATCATTATTGTTTTAGGGTAAAATATGGATAACAATCCATGTACATATTGGAGTGGGAAAGGTTGAACGTATTCCAACTGACTTTTAAAATTGAGAACCAGACTATGCCATAGGCTATTGGTTGATAGCAACACATGATAGAGATCCTTTGAAAAAAAGGAAGGGAGATATCGAGAAACGCCATTGTGAATGAATTAAGAGAAACCATGTTATTAATTCATTTGATTATTATTCATAGCAACAACCTATAAGAAAAGATAAAAACCTTTAATGGATGAAGCTGACACATAAGGTTATTCAATGAGAAGATGGAAACAAGCAATTTCCTTTTTTTAGTATCTTTTTCTTTTGTTCAAAAGAGAAACCATCTCTATTAGCCTTTCATGATGAAGAACTACAATATTGAAGTTGATTTAAAATTTGTTGGGTTTTCATGATCAACTGGTGAGGGGTATTTGGCACTTTCCAAATTTGAAAAAAAAAAATTGGTCTCCATTTGAAAAACATGGGTTCACATTTACCGCAATCACTTAGTTGATGGGTGTTAGGAAAACACATCAACATATAGCTCTAACTATGGGATAGCGACTCCTAGTGGGTTGTTGAGGACTCAAACCAATACCAATGCCTTTATCTATTGTGTTATGCAGTCATCCCCAAACCATTATCTACATCCATCAATTCTTATTAGGAAAACTTTACTAAAAGACAAAATTATATACATGAGAAAATAAAAATCTACCTATCCTAAGCTACTTGAAAAGAAGGTCTACTTCCGAGTGTAAGTAGGCTTCCAATGTAGCCATCTACATAAACAATTAATGTAATTACTCTCATCCTTGATTGAGAGTGTTAGTTCAATGGCGATGCTTTGAATATATTCTCCCCTTATACAATGCCCGTGTTGCCATGGTGAGGTTGCAAGAATAAATTGTTGTGGAACATCTATGGAGAACTGTATGGTTGTCTTTTTTTGTTCACCAACAATCTCATTGTCTTCAACAATAAAATACACTACCCATGGAACCTCTTATTGCAAATTCCCTTCTTCTTTTGATTCTTGGAAGATCTCTTCTTCATTAAACTCTACCCCAGACGAGCAATCAACATCATGAAAGTTTGATGTAAAGTGATGACTTTTATCATTACTTTTCTTGATACCATGCTAACATTCCTCTTTCATCTTTGTATAAACTAGTTGTGGCCATTGAGAAATCATTGCAACATTTTCACCATGATTATATTGAATGAAAATTTTATGTGCATCTAGTGGAGGTTCATCAAATCCATACTTAAAGTCATTGTGGTCATTACTCTCAAATAGAGCATATGAGAAGTCAAAATTTCCCTCCCATGGAGCATGTGGCAGAGAGTATTTGTCTTGAATTGAGACATTAAGGTTCTCAATTTCAGTTTCAGGAACAAAATCCGATGTAAAAAAAGTTTCACATATTTCATTAGATTTTTCTTCTAGATCCTTTCCTCCATTTTCCTAGAACAATATTGGGAAGTTTAAGATATTAGCACCAATTTCATGAATATTTCTTTCAATGACTTGAGCTCGTTGCATTAACTCTTTCCAACTGCACTTTCCCTCTTGCTTCAATAAAAATCTCAAATTCACGGGGAAGGCATTTTTATAACAACTAAAAATGATGACATCATTTGGAAACATTTATTGAGGAATCTCGTGAAGGACTTTCATGTTGGAAATATTGAGGGGGGGGTGAATTGGTATTTCCTTTTAAACAACTATTAATTACTTTGTTATTTTATTAATCACTGCAATAGATCAACAATGGATTTGTATTTAAAATCTATTATATAAATATAACTAACAAGAATTACAAAGTTTATAAAGAATGATTTATGATTGTGAAGGACACCAATCCTCTTTATACCACCAACTCTTGGAGACACAAATCCCCTTATTTTTTGAGCACCTACTCAAGGAAGCTACAACTCCCTGCTTCTCCAAGCACCAACTTGAAAGGAGGCTCCAACCCCCTGTATTCTTCAAGAACCAACTTGAAAGGAGGCATCGATCCCCTGTTTTCTTCAAGAACCAACTTGAAAGGAAGTTGCAACTCCCTATTGTTCAAGTTTCAACCTGTAGAGGACTACAATCCTCCCAAGCTCCTCCCTTCCACCCTCACTACACAATTTTACTCTGCAATATTATTCCTGTGACTCTGCCTCATGTAGCATATACTCAGATATCTCCCTGAGTCACACTTTCATTCTTCATTCTTATGAGTTTATATATCCTTCCAAACAGTGTGCATCCCTAAACCATTGTGTATTTTCAATGAATCAATGTGCCTCTTCATTTACAATAGACTATAATAAAAAATTAACATAATCGACTTCAAATTCCTTATAGATTAATTATGTTTTGTTCTTTCTCATGTCAATCTTTCTTATGGAATGATCGATCCGACAACCCTTCAAGAAATTGACTAAAATGTTCCATTTCTTCATTGCATAGAGCTCTGGTTTTGTAGAGACTCAGCTATCATCTAATCAAGATCAAGATTAAATATTGACCTTTGATTTCGATGTGCATATATATGTTATTCATGCCTAACTTTTTTAGGCACCTATGTGCTTCCTTCAACCCACTTTACCTTTTACTGACGAACGATTGAAATTGCACCCATGAGTTGATCCAATCGCCTACCTTACTCTTGAGAAGATCTTGATCCAATGGCTTTGACTTAATCGCCCGATGAGATGGACAATCCATTTTTACTTCAAATCTGGTAAGGACCAAAAATCGTGACTTAATCATCGAATAAATCAATGGCGCAGACTTAATCAGGTGTTGAGATGGATGGTCCTTATTTCATCTATGCGCTTTAGACAGATCGACGGTTCGGATATAATCAACCATTGAATGGACGGTTCTTATTCATTTTAAATATGGATTACTTAGAATTATTTCATGTGATAGGTTTGCAGACTCTCGGACTTGTGGACTCACATGTCTTCTCGAGTTTCATCAAAATGCACACCCAACTTCCATATCCTCCAAGATGAACCTATACTTAGAGAAATTTTAAGTGATTTTTCTTGGGTTCGCGGATTCTCGAACTTGCGAACTCACATGTCTTCTCGGGTGTCATAAAAATGCGCGTCCAACTAATGTTACCTCCATAATGAACCATACTTGGAATTTTACTTATAATTATTTTATGTGATGGGTCATGGACTCTCGGACTTGCGGATTCACATGTCTTCTCGGGAGTCATCAAAATGCACACCGAACATCCACAGCCTCCAAGATGAACCTATACTTAGAAAAATTCTTAAGCAATTTTTCTCAGGTTCACGAACTCTTGGACTCACGAACTCATATCTCTTTTGTTACCTTCATAATGAACCATACTTAAAAAATTTAAGTGATATCGATAGAATATGATACTTGGCCAATTTTTGGTTGCTTGGCGAACTTGCAGAAAGTGATCCAAGCCGTTTGATCATGATTTAATTTTGATCCAACGATCAATATCATTTCTTCATTCTTTATCATCCTTCATGCTCTTATCTTGATCCAATGATCAATATCGTTTCTTCGTTCTTTACCGTCCTTCATGCTCTTATCTTGATCCAATGATCTACATTCTTCTTTGTTCTTTACCATCTTATCATGCTCTTATTTTGATCCAACGATCAACATTGTTCTTCGTTCTTTACTGTTCGATCGTGCTCTTATTTTGATCCAACTATCTACGATCTACATTGGCCATGATTACTCCACAATCCTTCGTGTGGATTTCCTCAATTGCAGAACTTTGTTTCTGCTTCACTCAAATGTGCCTTCTCTCTTGAGTTTTTCTGCATTGATCTACCTGAGAGATCGTATTCATGATCTGGTAATCTGAGAGACTCCTATGTTCCTTCCTTCTCATAAACCTCATCAACATATGAGTGTCCATGTTTGATTACTGTCCATGTTTGATTTGTGTTGCCATCAATGATAATACACAATCAATAATGTCAACATTTCATAAATTTGAAAGTGAAATCTTTGACCGTCTCTTCCTCATTCATCTAGATTTCAATCAACTTCAAGAAAAGAGAATATGGATCTTTCCTTGGGAAACACTTCTCGACAAACAAATTTTCTAATACATCCCAACTAGTGATGGTTTCGGGAAGCAATGAATAAAACCATTCATAAGCATTTCCTTTTAGAGTCAAGACAAAGAATTGGCAAGCAATGTCATCTTCAGCCACATTGTAAATATCACAAATACTATCAAACTTGACCAAATGCTTCTTTACATACTCTAAAGTATTTCTTAATAACATGGGAAACTTGTCCATGGAAATATTTGGCATGGGATGAACCTTTCCTTGCAAATTAAGGGGACCTCTATGCAACCATTTATTTCTTTGGGTACCTTCTCCCTTTATTGTAACTTGAACAACTTTTGTTGGGCTTGG
>SNQJ01S0016164.1:29672-41234 GCA_010110895.2 Picea sitchensis
TCTCTTCCTCATTCATCTAGATTTCAATCAACTTCAAGAAAAGAGAATATGGATCTTTCCTTGGGAAACACTTCTCGACAAACAAATTTTCTAATACATCCCAACTAGTGATGGTTTCGGGAAGCAATGAATAAAACCATTCACAAGCATTTCCTTTTAGAGTCAAGACAAAGAATTGGCAAGCAATGTCATCTTCAGCCACATTGTAAATATCACAAATACTGTCAAACTTGACCAGATGCTTCTTTACATACTCTAAAGTATTTCTGAATAACATGGGAAACTTGTCCATGGAAATATTTGGCATGGGATGAACCTTTCCTTGCAAATTAAGGGGACCTCTATGCAACCATTTATTTCTTTGGGTACCTTCTCCCTTTATTGTAACTTGAACAACTTTTGTTGGGCTTGGTGGGGAAGGAAAAATATCATTACAACATGGAAGAAACTCTTCGGTTGAGTCGAAATATAGATCTTCTTGAAATTCCACAATCTTTTAGGTGGAATCGACAGGGCATCTTTCTTCAAAATCCAGAGTTTCAATGATGGAGTCGTCGGGGAGCTCATCCTCCCAAATCTTGGATGGTTCTTTGATTCTCCAAAAAAATTCATAACCAAATTGTGCCTGAAACTTCAATAACATGTCTTCAAGGCCATTTGATGCTCCATGAACGAGGTTTTCAAGAACCCAATTCATCTTAAACTATTCAACTAGAAATCTACCAAAATTGTTTCCAAGGCTTGAACTAGACATATTCTAGTTGATCAATAATATTTGATCTTAAAAAGTATCTAATTTCTTGAAAACAAATCATTCAAATTTCTAGTCTATGAAACCAGCCTTTTGGTTGTCCTCGGTTAAGGTCTTTAAGATAACATCATGAGGATAAATCCCCTTCATTTTTATAGAGATGGTACTCCTCTTTCTTGATATATAGAAGATTGTTCTTATAAACTTAAATGCATGCAATAGTAAACCTTAACAAATCTTCCAATAAAACTCATATATACAGATGCACAAACTCTTATATACAAATGTACCAACTTTTATATAAATAGATGTACTTGTCAAACACATCATCTCATTCATTACATTCATTAGATAATGTTCATTGAATCTTTCTCAGCAACATATTCTAACTTTAAACTTATTAGTAATAGTATGCCATCCTACACTCCAAAAATATACATTTTGATACTATGTTAATGTAACTAAACCTTTAATGCTTCTGTTACAAACTAGAGAATGTCTATCCCTTAATTGTCCCACAAATATTTACCAATATTTACCTTAAATCTGGATATTTTTGCATACTAAATTGTAAACCAAAAATTACATTCATTTTATACAGTAAGTTTAAATGCTACATACCCTTTATGTATACAATTTATATTTTTGCATACTAAATTGTAAACCAAAAATTACATTCATTTTATACAGTAAGTTTAAATGCTACATACCCTTTATGTATAAAAAAAAATTTAAGAAATATAAAATTGTATTCGCATTTCCTTAAGTTTACAAAAGTTCTTACTAGTTTTGCAAAATTATACATAAATATGTAAATTAATAAAATACACAAATTTGTATGCAATTTTATCATCATTATTTTTGTTTTTAAAGTGCTTCCTTTACACACAAGCGTATTAGCAAAATCACGTTTATTGTAAAAGTGAATGGAATCCACATTTGTTGGATAAACTAGGGAGCGTGTAGGGCCATATATTGTAGGCAAGCAAATCCATGAACACGATTAGTAATTACGAGGCATGTCACAAAGGACACCAACTAAGTAGAGAGAGGCATATAACAAATGATTAACTTAGGAGTCATATATTTTATCTGTCACTTATAGTATGGGGAAGAAGGACTTGAGAACCAATATTAGGTTATTAGTTAATTAGTAATACAATAAATATTTATATATTATTATATTTTTGTATTAGGAGTAAAGTTTTAACGATTTGATATTTTGTGGAATATTTTGATTTTATGGTTATTTAAATATTTCTATTGGTAAGTAAAAAGTTATGAGTTATAATTTTTATTTTTATTTTTTTAGTAAAATTTTGTGAGTAAATTTAAGGGATGTTTTTTTATATTTTTGAATTGTTAGTATGTATGTTGGTATAAATTAGTGTCTAATACTCAATAATATTGATAATAACTAATTAAACTAATCTTTGTAACATCTCGCTCTTGTGAACATATGTTATTGGCTTATCATTTGAGGACACTTGCGTGCAAGTGATCCAGTTATAGTATATGGTTGTTTGTTCCGCTTATGGATTCTTATGATGATATTGATGGATTATGATTTATGTTATTTGATATCTATGTATTGACAAATGTTATTGACGAGTTTCCCCTGAGTGTGCAGGACACTTGACAGATTGAGGATGTCGATGGCATCACTGGACCTCCTTGGACTTCGGATTGAGTCAAGGAGTGGATTGTATTGGTTTGAGTATTTCATGTATGCATATGTGACATATGATCGATTATATTATGATGTTGTTATGAATCATTGACATTGTTTTGTTGATGGATGCAGGCTGACGATTGCTTGCTAATCTGACTCACATAAGGAGTAAAGGGGTCATGCACAAAAACCAGATATTGAGGGAGAGGTGTGGCAGAATCCCTAACACAACCTACTAGCACTCCTGTCGTGGCTCGAATTGTAGGTTAACGATTACCTAGTTCGAGAGATCCACGATGTCGTGAGGGCAGACTGAGACAGTCGCTCACGAAGATTCTAAGGGGCACGCAATAAGGCAGGGTCATTGTTCCTTAGAAGCCCTTAGTCTCTCACAAGGTCGCTTGAATGGAGTATTGACTCCAAGGGTTGGACAACTACCAAAACTAGTCAAAGGCGAGTGGCACCCTTGGAGAACGGAGTGCGTCTTGAAGGGCACGTTGCGTAATTAAAATTTGAATCAAAGGCGAGTGGCACCCTTGGAGCACGGAGTGTGTCTTGAAGGGCATGCCGCGTAAATGAAATTGAGCCAATGAACCTAGGTGGCCTAGAAAACCTTGAGCGAATTTTTACATCTTGTAAAATCTGTAAACTTTGTCGGATTTAATTAATTCATTAAGGATTGGAATTATTAATTTTGAACCCCCAGATGAAAGTCTAAGCCTATTTGAATTTAAGCCTAAGTATAAAGCTTGGTGAGATTACTAAAACTAAATTACAAATTAGATAAAATAGGAAAAAGAGTAAACCAGTTTAAGAAATTAAGAGAGATGAAATAAATCTAAAGAATTAATACCATACACATGTGTGCAGAAAATACCAAATTAGAATTTAAAATAAGAAAGGAATAAAGCATAAAAGAATGGGTAAGCATAGAAATGTATCTAGAGTCTAGTTAACACTAGTCTAACTAGAGAACAATCATATTTTAACTCAACTCAGTTTTGGAAAGGCGTCAGTCATTAATTGGAAATAAAGGGAATAAAGGGACAACTAGGAGTGGTTTTAGGAGCGCTTTTAGGATGGGTGGGGGAATTGACTTTTAATTAAAATAAATTGTGGATTTACTTGTGCAACTAAGGGAAAGGGTGACAAGTGTATGGGGGATTAATTCCTAATTAATTATTTAAAAAGTGAATTAAATGTGCAAATGGCGAGGTATCACTAAGGAAATTCTATAAAACAAATGGTTGAGATGAGTAATGGGACACATTGGTTATGAGTAAGGTTATGTTGCAGAAATTCTTACTGGTTTTACTTGTGAGAGTTGGGACACCCAGCTTGAGAAAGAGAGTGGTGGCTCTACCTTGCGAGGCGAGCTGGGGGCTAGAGGATTCTGGTTGGGTTTGTGTGTGGCCCCTTTGCAGATCGGGGGGATATTTGCGGCTCGAGGGGATAAGGGGGAGGAAGAGTACCCCTAGCATTGGCTGGGAGGTACCGGTGAAGTCTCAACAGTTAGCAAGCAGACGAAGGAAGGGAACGCCAGTCACTAAGGATCGTCATCAAGCCTATCTTTGTCCGTCGTGGTATTTTCATTTTGAGTTCCATTGTATTAAGTTTTTATTGTATATATGGTTTTTAGAATTAGTCTATTGATTGTTGGCCTTGTGAAGTCGTGTGACTATCAAATGCTTCCTTGCGACTTTATAACATTTTGCATCCTCTGTGATTTATTACCTCTGCGTTTATAAAAGAATTTTCCATGTGCTTGGGGATTTACCTTGAGATGATTGTTGTTCTCTTGTTTTTTATTCTTGTTGTATGCTTACTAGATTACTAGTCGTAAATGGATTTACCTCTGCACCTTGTGAAGAGGTCCTAGTTTGCTCAACAAATTATGTATTAATTCTTTGCATTTTTGCAAGGTAAAACCTTTGCATTTGCCAGTTAATCCTCTGTGATTTATTACCTTTAATAACTTTGTGTTTTCACAAATCTAACCTCTGCGTTGTTCCATGAGAAATTGCTCTACGATTTTTCTCTTGCACAATTTCGCCCAACAATGTGTTTTCTCCGGGCATTTTTGTTCCTTGATGTCCTCTTCTTTTTTAAAAAGAAAATTCATTCAACATCCATTCTCTCATGTCGTATTCCCTCTTTGATACCCTCAACGAATTGATCAAGGAGCAAGCTCTGCGGGTTTTTTTATACCCTTAGCGAATTGATCAAGGAGCAAACTCTGAGATTTCTTTGTTACCCTCAATGAATTGATCAAGGAGCAAGCTTTGTGATTTCTTTGATACCCTCAGCGAATTGATCAAGGAGCAAGCTCTGCGATTTCTTGATACCCTCAACGAATTTACCAGGAGTAATCTCTACAATTTTTATGTTTTCTTTGTGATTTTATTTAATGAATTTTATATCCTCTACAAATTCATAAAGATCTCTGGGGTTTTTATGTATCCTCTCTGATTTATATCTATCCTCTGTGATTTTGTTTAATGGATTTTAAATCCTCTACAAATTCATAAAGATATTTGTGATTTTTATGTATCCTCTGCGACTTGTATGTATCCTCTGCGATTTTTTTAATGGATTTTATATCCTCTGTGAATTCATAAAGATCTCTACAATTTTTATGTATCCTCTGCGATTTTTTTAATGAATTTTATATCCTCTGTGAATTCATAAATACTTTTGGTATCCTCTGTGATTTTTATGTATCCACTGTGATCTTTTAAAGAATTTTTTTTATCCCCTGCAAGTTATACAAATTTGTATCCTCTGTAATCATGTATTCATTGTGATTACAAAGATTTCATACTCTCTGTGATTGAGTACTCTCTGCGTTTTTATTATAAAGATTCGCCCAGCTTATGCGAAATCTCCTTGCGAGATCGCTCTTGAACCTCTGTGTTTTGTATGTACAATTTGCCCAACTTATGCGAAATTTCCTTGCGAGATCGCTCTTGAAACTCTGTGTTTTCTTTCCTTGTACCAATTCTCCCATCAATGTAATTCCTCCATGAGATTTTTCCTCTCGCACTCTGTGTTTTTCTGGTACAAAAACTTTACCCAGCGAAGGTGAAATTCGCCTTGCCTTTTTCCCTTGAATCTCTGCGTTCTTAGTACACAAAAATCACCAGGAATTATCTGCGCCTTGGGCGGATCCCACTCTTCTTTCCTTAATTACCTCTGCAGCTTCTAAATGACTGCCACCTTGCCTTGGATTGACTCGCCCATGCCCTCGACGATGATAGTTGGCTTGGGTTTTAATGCTTTTGTGTATTATTAGAGAAATAACTTATTTTTATCATGCAATTTTGTTCGCATCATGTACTATGATGCTCATACATCTTAGCACTATGATGGAAGGTCGAACCAATTTAACTTAAAAAATAAAAAAATAAAAAATAATATTAAATTAACACTTCATTATTTTAATTTAAAATATATATATATATATTTGATTACACTTACAGTATGGTGAATGTATATATAGAGATAATAATGATTGTTGAATTGATTTAACCCATATATAGTTATACCGAGGTAAATGGTGATTGTTGAAGTGATAAACCAACGAATTTTATTTTAGCTTATAAAATAATAATAATAATCAAATTTTAAAGTCACCACCAATTGGTACGAGACTCCTTGTTCAAGGGACCAGGGACCCCTATTATAGGTGACCCCAAGGAGGAACACACGTTCTTAACTATGATTGATCGAGTATTTATAATCTCTTGAGCCATGATTAATGTTGACCTAGGATTGTCTAGAAATTAATTTACTTTTGCGCCATAAAAAATTTAAATTGATAATTATTTGTGCCATGATATAAAAGTTATGTGTGGATGGTCAGGTGTGTAGTTTACTTATTGTGCCACTAAAATGTTAATGAATGAATGATTGAGCGATTGATTTCCCTTGCGCCATGTATTATGCTGACGATTAAGTAAGTAGATTTCTTGCACTATGGACTAATGATGATGCATAAATTATTACGCTATAGATTACTCGCACACATTGTAACAATATTGATGTATGCTTTCATAAGAGATTAGATTAATCGCGTGGATTGTAATGATATTGATTTATGTTTAATTCGGTATTTAGATCATGCGAGCACCTTGGAAATAATGTTGAATTATTGTTGAATTCAGTAATTGATCAATCGTGCCCCTCGAAATAAATAGACGTTGCCTTACGCCATGGAAATAAAATAAAGTTGATTATACTTGCACCTTAACTTATGTTGTTATATGATTGATTTAGTAATTAAATTATCTTGCGCCATGAGCAGTAATGTGGTTGATTGATTGAGATAGTTGGTTTTCAACTTGATTGTGTTAGTGGGATGTAGACAACTCCTTGTTCCTCATAACAGTCGCCAGCGTGAGACCTTAAATGGTCAAAATCAATCAGATGAATCTTGGGCTTGAGCGTTTCTTATGTGTCCTGGAGGTTCTAACCCTGCAGAGTAGGTTGGGCGGGTAGTCATTTTAATATTCAGTATCTGGTTGATTGTTGTTTATAAATTGTTTTAAGTTGATTGTGATGTGTTGAGTTGTGTCGCTATTTTTGTTCCTGTGTTGCCATCATTTATTCTGATGCGTTGGTTGCGTTGTTATTTCTTACAATGAAGAGTAGCTTGTAATTCTTTTAGTTATGATGTTGTAGATTATGCGATGCTATGAATTTTACTGTTGATGTTAATTTCCTAATGACTTAAAAAAAAATTATAAATTTTTTGTTTGCCTTTGTGCTTCGTTTTACTAGTCGTAACGGAGGGGTGCTTACAATCTTTTTAAGTTTTTTTTTCTAAATTAAAAAAAATAAAAATGATATTTATCTATTATATATAGAAATAGTTACAACACATTTGAGAGAATCTGTCAGAAAAGAAACCAGATTCTTGCCTTAGATAATTTTAACCAAGTTTTCAAACATATGTCCTCGGTTCCGAGATGCCACATTTTACTGTATATCAAAAAACTATTCATAATATCCCTATAATTGTCTATATGAGATATATATATTATCGCCCTAAAAGAAGGTCTGTAAGCATAAAAAAGCACCATCATAGAAGCTAATTCAAACCAGACATCCCTTTTCTCCTGCCTGGGGCGTCGCTTTCTGTAGCTCGTCCATGGGAATTGTAGCCTCCTTGAACACATCCACATCAATTGGACATTTTTTGGATCCCGATGGACTCGACGTTCCTTCACCCACCTCCTATTGCTCCGGTTGTTGACTGGTCGGAGACACCTTGAACCGAATGTCATATTGAAATGGATAGAGTAATTCAAATTTACCTTCAAATATTCAAATTACATGCAGAATATCCTCATGTTCTCTCCTAGTCCTTTCCAAATCCCACCCTACCATTTCCTTAACAATCCATTAGGTCTCAACAATTTTAAAATATTTGGTATCCCTTGTCCTCGAGTAGAAAGGATCATCTACCCAATCCTGCACCTCCTCTGGGATCTACCTCGTCAACTTCCTTTTTCTCTACCTCAGAGTATATTTATTGGTAACGGTTTCCAATCTCCCACACCTTGTGTGTTGCACTCGTATTTGATACCAGACCTTGGGAAGAAGAAGCTTCATTCTTCTTCTCTCCCTGGCAACTCACCCTCCCCTTCTTTCGAGTGTTCATGGCCATCCTGGTAATTTCCAGTGCCCACAAGTCACCAAAGGAAGTTCGCATATGATTCCATTGATGTCAATCCCCCATTTGCCTCATAGGTCAATTATGGGTCTCTTTCCCCCCACCTTTTCCTTAGACCCAGCCTAGCTCCTGCCCCTCTAAAATAAAACACCACCCAATGACTCTACTTGCTCAGGATGCCTAGACTCCCCTTGACAACCTCGTCGGATTATGCCCAACATACTAGAACCATGAATTTTTTCATCTCTCTCCTTCTAAAGTTCCATTGAGGATTCGCCACACCCTAGTTAAATAAAGCAAAGTCATCACCATCATTACTAGAATTCTTGCTCCTCTCCTCATTTTTGAATTATGCATCAAGGTACTCCCCGTATCAAATTCCTGAAAGTTTTTCTTTGTCATTGTTATGTATTATGTACCTCCTTTGGGCAGACCACCTCTCAACTTAATGGTGTTCATCATTCCCCACCACAACTTCCACAAGTATGTTATCCCCTTGGTCGTGCCTTATGACCATCATCATCCTCACCATATCCCCCAATGATCCTTCAATTGTCTAGCACCATACACTTATCACATCAAACTCCAGAACACCACATAGATGTGTTCAGTTCTAACAAATGTCACTATATCTAAGTGTAACCTCTTAAGTTAAGTTCTTCTTTAATTATATACATAATTAAGCTAAATCCACTTCGATGATGCAACAAAGTTTGACATTTTACAAAAAAATTAACCACTTAACAAAAACTTAAAACTTAGGGGACAAAAAATTACTTTAGTTATTGAATCATTTCACATACTGTTCACTTTATGAACTCTTAAGATTTGACAAAAATTATAATGTTTCGTCACACCATTTTTACAAAATATTGTGCAAACTTGACTATATAATGTTCCAATATTTATATTTTTTCTAAAATATTGTATAGATTTAATTAGATATTGTTATAATATATAATACATATTATATTATAGATTTTTGAAGACATTTCTCCTTCAGTCAACGCTGTGATCTATAAAACTCTTGGCTTTCATCAATTGTGGAGAGATATCCACCCTTACAAAGGAAAAACAAAATTCTTAAAAAACCCCCACATAGTTGATGACTATTCGACGAGGTGGTTTGATGGGGCAGCCCAAGGTACTGGTTTTTTGACTCGAGCAGGTGGTCTGATCAAAATAAACTCATCCACAAATTACATATGGACTTTCAGTTGTGGCCTGGGCACCAACACAAGGGCAGAACTCCCGGGTGCCTAGGCTACACTTCACCTGGCCATAAGACTAAATATTGAACACCTCCATCTCATTGGCGACTCAAGTTTCATTATAGAATGGTTGAACCACAGAGGAAATCTCCAATCAATTAATATGCTGGCCTGGATGAACCGCATCATAATTCTACAAAATCTTTTCAAGGAACTCAACTTTTCCCACACTTCTCGAGAATTCACAAAGAGGTTGATCTCCTCTCCAAGATTGCACTTCAAAAAACTCTGGACCAACTCACTTACAACCTATGGCTGAATGGCAATGAGGGCCCCTCCCATGTGTTCAATATCTTCTAAGTTTTTTCTTCTTATTGGACTCTACAAGCAGCTTCAAAAATTATTTTTTTCTTCAACATTTTCTGGTGCAACCATTGTGCCATTCCTTTTGCTTCAGCACTCTCTCTTGCTTCTCAGACCACTATCTTCTTTCACCCTCTTTTTTGTGTAAACACATCTCTCTCCATCGAATTGGACTCCCAATTGTTGGAGAAAGAATTACTTCGAGAGTTCAATTTCAACCCATTGATGTACTCAGTCAAAGAGAATAGATTATATTTACTCTAATATAATTGAGAAAAAAAATCCTGCTGGAAAAAAAAATATTATATTATAACATGTATTATATATATAATACATAAGTTATAATATTTATATTTTTTCTAAAATAGTGTATAGATTTAATTAGATATTGTTATAATGTTTAGATTTAATTTTTTTAATATGTAGTTTTATTTTAAAGAAAGTGAAAGTTTATATTATATAAGGGGTGTTGTATTTAGGTAAAACAACATTTGAATATTACAAAATTGTGCTCAGAGGATATTGGGTCCTCTGCTACTAATTTTTTTGAAAAAAACTTTTGAACTCCCTATACAAACTAGTGACTTTGTGGCTACAAACTTTTACAAATTGTTCGAGCAAAAACATACAACAAACATACATAATTAAACTGTTGAATTTTTGTTGAGGGTTTCCAGATTTTCCTTATGCCAATTCTTGGTTACCTTGAATTTCTTTTGGAATTACTACATGTTCTTCTGAAGTGGACTGGTTGATTGATCCTGAATTTGATTTTGCTGGTAATGTCATGGTGCATTTAATTCCCAGAGCATTTTTTACATGTATGTTATAATGTTTAAGATATTTTTTATATGTATGTTAATAAGATGGGATTAGTGTTAGCCCCCGGGGGCAGCTCAATTGGCATGTGTCGTGATATGAAGTGTTATGTTCTATGAGGTTCCGAGTTCAAATCCCCCAGACTTACCCCTATACGTATGACACCCATTCCGACTCAAATAAATTAAATATTTAATTTATGAAAAAAATAAAGATGTGAAAGGAATTTAAAAAAGAAACACATTTAAAATTTACTTGATGGGCAGGGGCCTGTCAAATTTTATACTGAAGTCGAAATCAAACCCCCCGCTAAGGGGAAAGCTCAGGAAGAAGCCATTCCCAAGTCGTCAACCTAGCCAGAACCCCAGATCTCACGTTGGGTAGACCTAGCTGATGAGGAAGACCCTCGAGGCCCGGCGGAAAGTCAATCTATGGATCAAAGCATTGAATGGTGAACGGTGTCGAAAAAGAAAAAAAACTTCCAAACTAGAAATGATGTAATGACGCGAAGCCATTCAGGCTCGCTGAAATAGTTTTGGTTCCCAAACTTTGTACTGAGTTAGGATCTTCGGGCATTTGTTTTGCCAGTTTACAAGAAAATCTTTATCGATGTATTGAACCCAATGGCATGTCCACTGTTATTAATACAAAAATCCTCTAACCGTTACTGTAAAAAAAAAAGATGGGATTAGTGTTGAAATTTGATATTCAGCTTTATTTGTCAAATAAAAATTTCATGACATTTTAATATTTTTTATTATTTTGAAATTTATATTCATATAAATTAATAAATTGTGAATTTTATGTTTAAAAAAATATAAATCATTAATTATTTAAATAAGATATTAATGGTTATTTTCAAAGGTGCCATAAAATTTATATATTTTCTAAACTAACATATATATGGCGATGATTAATGTCCATTAAGACGTGTTAAAATTTGATATTCATCTTCATATATACATATATACATATATAAAATGTCCTGATTTTTTTGTTTAACATGTAAAGATGAATATCAAATTTTAACCCATTTTTTATATATATATATATATATATATATATATATATA